>BSBM01000033.1:13010000-13197500 GCA_027924585.1 Larix kaempferi | reverse complement strand
CTTCTTGCGCCATATTCCAAAAAGTTGTGTAGGTAGCTATCATATTGCTTTTTGACGTTCAGATTTCTGTTTTTCCAGAAGTCCATTGCGACTAACGCGTCATGAGTGGCCAACATTAGCTTGCACCAGCCCTTATATGAAAAGGTTATTGTTAAGTTTAGTAAATCTAAGGGCTAGTTGGAAGATATTTATTTTAATATAGGAGTCAAACAAGGTTGTCCCCCATCACTTGTCCCCTACCCATTTTGGTATATACATGGACAAGCTAGAGGGTTGTTTGGAAGAAGTAGGTTGTGTTGGCATGACTTTGGTTGGTATAGTCATTTTCCTTACATCAAGGAGTCCATATGATCTTGTCACAATGTCAAGCAACTAAAAAATCTTAAGGAGTTTTTCTCTAGTATGGGTATGATTGTTAACACTGACAAAACAAAGGTTATGATAATCAAATCCCAAAAGATCGCTTACTCTAATTTCATGTATGACACCAACAACTTAGAGGAAGTGACTTCATACTTGACTATCTTATAATAGATTTTCATCACAAGCTTAACTTGAACTATACCATTGAAAAGAAGATTGATGGAGGGTGGAAAACTTATTATGGACTTGAAAACAATTGTAAATCGACTAAGCTTTGGATTTTGATAACAAGAAACTCTTCTTTGGGACTCTTCTCACTCCTGTTAGCTTATATGGATGTGAATTTTGGCATTGCAACATCTCTAGAGACTCATGGAGAAGGATAGAACAAATCCAAAATATATTTATAAAATATAATATGAAAATATAAACAATACACCCTATCCTACCTCCTCATACAAGTGAGGATCTCCCGATTGAGAGCATGGATATGACTAGGTACTTGATGTATGAGAACAAGATAAACAACATGAGAGACAAGATGCTTCATAATATTGCTTCATACTCTAGTCTAAATCACCCGCAACTTAAGCAAGGTTGGCATAAAGATGCCATGTTTGCCTAAATCATTGGGGATTTGAGGAATAGGTCACTTTGCATAATAGTGATGATATTAAAAGCCACTTATTACATCTAAATTTAAGGAAAAGTTGTGAAGCAATAAATATTTAGAGGATACAAGAAAATCAAGATATTATAAGGAGGTGATCAACAATAATCTAAAGATCAAAAGAATCTCTCTATAACTAGCCTAAGAAGACATTCATCATTTCTAAAATAAGGACAAACTCTCAGACAAGCTTCATAGTGAAATAGCGCATTGGACAATTTCTAAAATGTCATAGGATGAAAGAATTTGTCGTCTTTGTGATACTAAGAGTGTTGAACATGAAGATTACTTTCTCATAAAGTGTGATGCATACACCCACATTAAAGTGCAATTTCAAAATATCTACTATGATATGAACGTTACAATTTTTAAAATAAGATAGATTAAAGTTGACTTATCATCATCACATATATATAAACTAAAAATTAAAATAAATAAATAAAGACTTTAAAGCTTAAAATAATGATAATATTTTAAATGATAGGAAAAAAAACCAACATTTCCTAACCATGTGTATTATTTTGGTTATTATGTTAATAGGAATGAATACCATGTAACTTTGTATTATTATGTCCATGTAGAGACATATAGCCGTGCAAGATGGATTAATCCCTTGTATTTTGGTTTTACATAATAATTTTTTTATAATAGTAGCGAAGAGGATGACATAAGTAGGTAAAGAGGATGACATAAGTAGGTAAAATCCTTAGCAAAATAAATGAAACAATGAATGGCATTATCAACTATTCCTATGATAAAGCGAAAATATACATATCTCTTAGAATTTGAGATATTATTTTATGATATAAAAGGGAAGATACCTTTTACATTTTATTTTATGATATAAAAGGGAAGATACCTTTTACATTTTGGGATGATTCAGCATTATTCAATTTTCTATATGCTGAAAAATTATTGAAGTCGTGATAACTGCCTACATCATATATTGCATTCAAATGCTTACTTAGGGCAAGAATTAGAAGAATCTAATGAGAAATTTGCTGATTTAAACATTAAAGACTTAGAGTTACCGCTGTTTACTTAAGTGACAAGTCCCACTTGTTGATAGAAGACACCATAGACGTAGACATAGGAACTAGTTTAGACCCAAAGATTTTCGAGTTAATTAAAGTGTAATGAATTGAAAACGTTTCCAAACCCTCATCAAATACAAAAACATCTTTGCATTATTTTATATATTTTAGGTCATTTCAATGACCTAATTGTTGAGCCGATTTCATGAGCTTAATTTTCAATGACCTCGCAATTGGCTTATTCTTGTTCAAGAGGGACTCCATGGGAGAGTAGTCAACTCACCCTATAACAAATACCCGTATATAAGTTTGATTATGCTAGCCATTAGAATATTAATATGTAGAGGGTCTATGACGATATATATATATAGATATCAAGATAAACTTGTATTGTCTATCCATTTTTGTTATGACTTAAATGATTGCCATGTAAATTAATGGTTAACTTGATTTGTCTATCCATTCTTGTTATGACTTAAATGATTGCCATGTAAATTAATGGTTAATTAGATTTGTTGTTGAACATTTTTAAAAATAATTGTTTACTATAAAATTCTCCTTAGTAAGTGAACATAAATTTTTATATTCAGTGCTTTTGCATGGGGCTGCTCTTTTTTTTTATATTTTACTTTACTTCGTGCCAAAATTATAAATATTACTAGTAACATGAATAGTTTACATTATTTGTATCCAAAGCCTTTTTTTGTCTTACACATGCATATACTTTCCTTAATATGATTTTGATCAATAAACGATGTAACTAATAGTTTTAAGAGTTTTAAGTATCGACATATTTTAGATAGAATTTGAAGCAATAAATCATTTGTATTAGATTTTCATAATATGTGAAGTTATAACAAAAGTTGTTGTATTCTCTTTCTAGAATTTAAGACAAATTTTAAATATTTTTATTCTCAATTTCATTGTTGTTAAATTTGAAGATGGACATGAACTAGATAACTCATATTCATAGTTGAGAACACAACAATGAAAGAGTGAGTTCTATTTAGGTAAGGCATATCATAAGCTTCAACGTTCAAGCAAATAGCTTATTAGAGAAGCAAACAGCTTATTATCCAAAACATCTTTTGGAATTCAAATCTCAATACTTTTATGAATATAACATGCTGCAAGATTTTGATTTTCTTTTTTACAAATAAACTTCACCACAAAAAGCATTGCCACTTCGTGGATCTTGTTTTCTTTAGTGTTAATAGAAATGAATCTCATGTAACTTTAAGGAGTTTTATTAATTATGTAACAAATTTGAGATTTTTTTTTATAACAATGACGATAAACATAGTTTTGGGACAAATCTGAATTTATTTTTATAATAATGATAATAATATCAAATTAATTAATTTTTATAATGTAAAGATTTAAATCTTAGTGTTAAATTTTTTCAATTTTTAAAATATAATTTTGGGTTTGATTCTTCTTAATTCTTATATATATATATATAATTTTTTTCTATTTAAATTATTAATGTTACATGTGTGTCACATTATTCTAGATGTATTTAATTACTTGTCGTACCTACACCTACTTACTTTGTGCGGAATGTTTTACTTATAAAATATTATATTAGACTAATATATAAAAATCCATTTTACCATCTATTCAATTAGAGACTATAAAATTTAATTTGAGTCTATTTAGTAATTATATTTACACATTTTCTGGTGTAATAACTTTAAAATTTGTTTTTTTTCAAGCATAAAAAAAATGTCTCTTGTTATTCCATAGAATCAAAGAGTACATAGACCAACTATGCATTTTGGATTCCTACAATGAGGAATCAACTAAACTACATAAACATATTCCAACATACTACAATGCTGCCAACAAAAACCTCATATCAAAAGCCACAACCAGAGCAACAAAATAGCATACATCTCCAACCAAATGATAGTGAGTCTAAGCCCAACAAAACACATAAAGATTGGCATCCGAGAAACATAATGACTAATTCAAAAATAGCACAGAGTCCTTAAAAGAGAGACTTCGTTCCAAATATTCTTCAATATGAAGAATCCCTTTTTTAGTTCCCAAGGCAACTTTGGAGAGATTGTTTGCAACCACATTGTATTCTCTATAGATGTAATGAATATTGAAATCTGAAAATGCATCCAAGATGTTAGAAATCCTTGAACACCACTGTGCCAAATGTGATACCCAAAAACATTATTATTTTGATTTAATATTTTGATAATTATTTTTATGTAAGAGTTAAAAACTCAAAAACACAAAGTGCCACTTTGCACAATAATTATTATTATTATTTTGATAATTATTATTATTATTAATTTAATATTTTGATAATTATTTTTATGTAAGAGTTAAAAACTCAAAAACACAAAGTGCCACTTTGCACAATAACTATTATTATTATTATTTTTAAATAAAAAAGAAAAGACTACTTGGAGAGTTCACCCAAAATGAGGGGACACCACCATGGAACAAGAGAATAAGTGTAAGCAAGCTAGAGATCTAACAAACCAATCAAATTCAATTTGAAACTCAACAATCAGACAAGATCCTAATTCATAGGGATTTAAGGATAGATTGAAGATTTGATTGGGATGGCATAAGACCTCGAAAAAACTATAAATAAGAGTGCATTGAGATAGCATGGAACGCCGTGTTGTGCATAGAGGAACTAGTTGAGAGTTCTCTTTTTTCATAAGTCCATCTTTTGCTTATTATGGACTTTGGAAAAAAATGCCACAATGAAGTAATTGCTTGCATTCTGGTGCATCATGGTGATCCAACTGGAAGATGGAGTTAGAAAAATCATTGAGTTGGAAAAACCATTGAGTTGCCTTCTTCTCATGTTGGAAGGAATTGACTTTCTTCCAAGTAAGTATATGCTATTGTTATGAATAAATATATGAGAATGGTGCAGCTGATTTTATTGTTTTGTTTACATGTATCGTGAGTAAAGCCAGAAATCTTTTATAGAGTGTTTTTAATCATTGTTTCAATGCTAGTTTACTCCTCGCCTTCAAGATGATAAATTGCTCCGTGATCTCACAAGTGTTAACAATTATGATAATTCACCCTTTTAGAAAAGCGTTGAAATCTCTGTCTTGCTAAACTGACTGGGGATCTCACCGCATGGGGCTTGATGTTTTTAATTTTTTTTTTTACCCTTGTATTTTGCATTCCTTGGAGTCCAGGGTGGGATCCGTTATTGTGTTCTGACCTTGATTTCGAATATTACTGTACAGGCTTGGTGTTGTTTTTACTTAGATTTCTGGATATTTAAGTTGTAGGCGTTTCACCATGAAGGTGCATAACTTCCACATCAGTTAGATTCCTTGTTTATGGAGCGAATGGAATCCTACCACGTAAATGCTCATCTTCTGTCGCCCCAAGCCATAAAATAACTTTGTAAATCCTCATAAATTTTCGGAGGTAAAGGCAAATCTAATTCTAACATCGGAGTCAGGCGTTTGGAGGTCCTGACCTCTCCGATTCTGGATTCCATAGCTGTAATGGAATTACACAAGTACAAAAAGCAAATCATACTCGGATTAGCAACAAATTTGAGGCGCGTCGCTGAATACAAGGCTCAGGATCTGGAGTAGTGATGCGCCGAACCCCGCTGCTTCTTGATCGCTTTACCGAAAATAAAAACTAGCCAGGTTTCTTCACGAGATCTCCGTGTGAGGAGTACCACAGGATGGGAGCTTTAAAAAACATGGCTACACAATCCAATCCAGTCCGGTAGATTCTACTTCTTTTTCTTGGCGAGTCAACTTCTGAAATTAAAGAAAAGGCGCCTACCCAATTCCATCCGTTAAAGTCCTATTTCATAAATCCAGATGAAACATCCGATGGACGATTCTTCTCTTTTTCTTCCCAAGGCCAACTTTTGAGAAATAGAAAGAAAACGCTACCCAATCCACAGCAGTTGATTCTCGTTTTATACATTCGAGATGAAACGAGGATTTTCTCTTTTTCTTCGCAAATCTAATTGAAAGCGAAAGACAATGGGTGTAAATGGAAAAGACAGTGAGACAATCTACGAGACGTGCGAAGAAAAATAATGAAATGAGTTGCATATATCTGCTTTTTCTGTGGCTCAAAGCAGTCGGAGAGTGGGGGAGATGGTGCGGGTCACAGCAAAAGATAAGATGCGGTGGATTGCCCTGGAGCTGAACAATAAGACAGGTCACATGATTTCCAAAAGTAAAGGAAAAGGCTCAACGACATCTGGGTTGGGATCCAGAATTGAGAAAGGGACGTTGGTGGGTTTCCACAATGAAAGCCTCCCGTGCATATGATACATTCTATTCTATTTGATGATCCTGTCAATGAAAAGAGGAGAGCGATCGAATCTGGCAATGAAATATTTGATCACTAGAAGTTTGACAGAAAGAAACGTAGCTTATGGAGCCCTAAGGAATGGGAGGAATACGAGGCAGTAGGTAGCCAGCCGATAGAACTGATCTGGCATAATTATTGTCAAGACGCAGGCTGCAAGAGAACGAATACTGTAATGCAGTTTTCGATGCTGCCGTAAAGATACCTATGAAGAAATTGTTTCATTCTAATATGGAACACCTGAATGCAGCAGCTGCTCAAGCTTCCTCTTCACTTTATTGAGCTGACGCCAATTATGGAGATGACATTGATTGAATTAAGTGGAAGATAATAGTTATATAAGTTTTATTTTTATCAGGTTTCGTTGTTTAACTATTTTGTTTTTTGGCCAGTATTGTTGTTGTATAAGTTCTTTTAAATAATACAATTGTTCAGGGATTTTGATTTTTAAATTTTATTTTGTATTTCATAAATGAATTCAAGTCATTAAAACTTTTTATTTCATCTTAATTATGTAATCTCAATATTTTATATAATAAATAAGATTGTAAAAATTCTTTTAAAATTTTGAAAATGTCCAAATGAAATTTTTTGAAAAGGTCCAAATGATTTAATATTTAGACGACTTCTTAATGAATCACATTAATTGAATAGCTGTACAGTCCAGTTTAAATTTTTCAATGCATAGATATTTTCATTTAATTTAAAAATATTTCTATAGTTCAAATGGAATGCAACGTTGCCTTCACATATGTGTTGTCATTTTCTGTGGCTCTTTAAGATTATGTAACCAGCAGTATTCAATTCTTTTCTTTTACAATTGTTCTTAATTGTGTGATTCAATTCTATAAAAAAAAATTAATATACTATCAAAATAGATCCAAATATACTATCAAAATTAATAATTTTGTTCTCCTCGATACTACTGACTCTTCTCCCAGATAATTGGCGTCCCTCTGAAGGAAGAAAAGGAACTCACAAGGGCATGTAATCCAATGAATCATGTATTTCTCACTAAGGAAATAGGTGATTGGTCACCGGTGTATTATTTCGCTATATTCTTCTCAAATTACATTTCCAGATTAAAGTATGCCATCCCGAAGAATTGTTATCCGAAATTTTGTTAACTCTGCTTCGGCGAAAAATAACAATTTTTCTGCGACAGTCTGCGAAAAATTAAGAATAATAATTTGAAGAAGTTATTTCTTTATTTTTCATTAATAATATATATGGCCAAAACTTTTACATTGTAGTATGTACATCAATACATTAAACACAATATATTTTGTAATTTTAATAAAGATGAGTCATCTTATAATATTAAAAAATATTAAAAAGTACAATTATATTGTAATTTTAGTGAAAATAAGCCATTTTATAATATTAAAAAAAAATTACAAATGAATTATTATATTTGTATATATTGCAAAAATATTTACAAATGAATTATATATTTGTATATATTGCAAAAATATTTACAAATGAATTATTATATTTATATATATTGCAAATATATTCATATATGTAATATTTTTAATATCAATATATATAATTTTTATAGAAAATTAATAATATTTTTAAATATTTATATTGAATTAAAATAAATATATATTTTAATTAATATTATTCATTTTGAAATTTTATAAGAAAAGATTGATTATGATTTATTAAACAAAATTTAAAGCAATGTTAATTTTTTAATATTAAATTAATTATATTTAATTTAAAAAATCATGTTAATAAAAATTATTTATAAAATAAATAACACAATATATTTATCTAAATGATTTTTAAATCAAAATTTATATTATTTATAAAAGTAAATAAAAAATTATATATTATAAAATTTACATTTTTATCTTTGAAATATTAAAATTATATTTATATTACATTAAATAAAAATAAATATTTTTTAATATTTAATTAATCAAAATTTATATTATTTTTATCTTTGAAATATTAAAATTATATTTATATTACATTAAATAAAAGTAAATACTTTTTAATATTTAATTAATCAAAATTTATATTATTTATAAAAGTAAATAAAAAAGTATATATCATAAAATTTACATTTTTATCTTTGAACTATTAAAATTATATTTATATTACATTAAATAAAAGTAAATACTTTTTAATATTTAATTGTTATTTGAATATTAATTATATAATTTAATTATGATAATAAATTATTATAATTTGATTTGTAGATTTTAAAAATTAAAATTAAAATAAAATGTTAATAGAAATTTAATAAAATAATTAACAAAAACTAGAAATAAAAAAGAACCGAAATAATGTTGAAATTAAAAAAATGTAATATTAATAAAAATACAAACATTAATGGTAGCCTATCAATTAATCAATTACTACATTGATATAATCAAATTTAATCTAAGTTAAAATTGATATTATAAATAAAATTAATCCATGAAAAAAAAAAAAACTTTCATAAATATTACAAAATATATTATTTAATTAATTATTATTGCATTCATATAATAAAAAACAATTAAATGTTTATTAAAGCGCCCATAAGGCAAAGCTCCTTGTGTTGAGACCCTAGCATATTTCCCTTGAATGTAAAAAATAAATAAATGTTTATTAATAAGCATTGTTATTTTTGGAATGTTGTATTAAATATATTATATATATATATGTATATAAGGGAAAAATCCTAAGTTAAACCCCAATCACGATGGGGCAATGGTGTGAACCCTGTGCAGTGTCACCATAACCATGTTCATGATGGGGTGTGGTGTAATATAAACTATGATAAAAATATCATATATAATTAAATGTTTATTAAAGTGCCCATAAGGCGACGCTCCTTGTGTTGAGACCCTAGCATATTTCCTTTGAACAAAAACAAAAAAATGTTTATTAGTAATCATTGTTATTTTTAGAATGTTGTATTTTGAGTGGTTTTCCAAAGTCAAAATAGAGAAATAATATCATCACATGAACAAATGTAGGTAGAGACACGCTCATAATGCAAGTAGAGATGCGGTCATAATGCAAGTAGAGATGCGATGTATAGTCATTGAGCTTCTATAATTATTGCATCACGGTTGTTAGTGACATTAACTCAATACATTTGGCAATGTTCTGTTTAATGTTTTTTTAATTTTAAAATTATTTATTATGTTATTAATTCATAATACACTTTTGAGTATTATGTGTTATATATTTTAATTCATAATACATTTCTTTCTGGGTGCAATCGATCTACAGTTAAAGGAAAGAAATGATACAATAGCTCCACAACACTCTATAGCCTGGCTCAAGAAATACATGACATGGACCTTCCTGACCTCTCTGATTCTGGATTCCATAGCTGCAATGAAACTACACAAGTACAGAAAGCAAATTCACATATACATATGTCATCACAAAGCCAAACGAATCGTCGATCGAATAAAAAACACAAATATATCCTAACTGTGCACTTCAAACCATACAAGAAATTCACCTTTAATTTAGGCATCTCGTATATGAACAATGCTATATTCTTCTCATAATTATTGGAGTTACCACTATGTTAAGTGGCAGAGCTAACCTTCGGCCATGTAGTACACTGTTTGAACCATCGTTCCAAGCCTTGGGAAGATTATTTGCGGCCTCATGCAAAAGTAACCTTTTATTATGAGATGTCAAGTCTGACCTGATAAAGCATTAATGCTCTCATTGTGACAGTATGTCGGCCCAACACCATTTGTCCTTATAATTCACATTCTACAATGCATGTTAGCTAAGAATAACACACCATTCTTTTGTTGGATGCATCATTTCTTTTACTTTGATTATTGCAATGTGTATCTTATGGCATCTTCAATGCATTTGTCACTCTACTGTTATTCCATGCTCATATAAATTCCTCCACATTATGTGTCCCCAATTGGTTCTAAAACCAATAGTGTATTCCACTCCCCTCCATGCCTCACTTATATATGAACAATTTTAAACAAGTGATGGGTATCCTCATTTCGTACTTGACATAATGGACAACTATTCAGGTCCTACCAATTCCTTTAAATGCGGAAGGAAATGGGTAGGTGGGTCATTAACACCTCGTCGGCTGGTGTGTGCGTCACGTCAGCGCGCATCCCAAAAGAAAGCCCGTTGGCGGCTTCGACAACTTTTTCCTAACCATCGCGAAACGTCGGCTTAAAAGCACGAGCCGCGGAAACCAAGTTGGTGCGACAAGAATTCAATGCGGCGAAAGGGACATGCGACGCTGCTCAAAAGGAGGCGACCAGACGGTGGAAATATTAGCGAAAAAAACTTGGTCGCTGCTGGATGGTCGGGCGAAATTATCATAAAAGCCGCGAAACAGTCGGCAAGATAGTCGAAAGAAATGCAACCATCCAACAGAAAATACTTGGGCGAAAAAAGATGATGTGATGCGATCGCTAACGACAGAAAATACTTGGTCAATGGAAATCTTATAAGATATGTGAAACGGACGGTGACGGGTCAATTAAAACCTGCGACTATGGTCGGAAAGAAAGAACAAAAAAAGGCAAAACGAGTGGCGAAGATGAGCCACGGGCCGCGAGACGGGTCGGCGTCAGATGAGTAAAAGCTGGCGAAACAGTCGGCTATAAATGGCTAAAAACAATGACCAATTTCGGCCAAAGTGATCGAAAAGCTGTGAAATGGGTCTACATGTTTATCTCTTCATAAAACCGTATCGACTATAGATGGTAACTTTTGATAAATACTTAAAGTCAATATTATATTGTTTTATACTCAACACTTCTATGAAAGAGTTGGATTTTTCCATTCGGCGTTCCTTTTTTCCCTCCAAGGACAAATGCTAGTAAATAGATTGTTGTAGGATAAATTCTTTGTCGACCTTTGCACACATTACAGGATATATTGTAATGAATATGGTGGGCGGCCTCCTGAGTTCGACTCAGTCCTCTTGTTAGTGTTCTGAGTTTTCAATAAATTATAAAGACCAACTGTTTTAAAATTAGAAATGGATTATAACAGGATGTTGATTTCTGTACCAGAAATCTGTATCAGTGGACTGAAGTCTTTTGATCTGTGTAGATTAGAGCTCTGGCTTGAACATGGGTTACAACGGTTGTGTCGTTGAAGAATAGAATCCTATCGGTCTGGTAGAATAATTGTTACGGTAGAACGAATTTATTACCAAATAATAAACTCTGCCTATACACTTTATAAATACATAATCCCGGTTACAATGATTTCCATAGGGAGTTTATACGTTTTATAAAGTCTTTGGGTAAAAGCAAGTCGTATATATATGTGTGTGTGTTTTTTTTTAAATTTGATGAAGTTCGTATTTTGTAGTTGTTGTGATCAAGTTAAAACATAAATAATCTAAGTTTAGAGCTTAACATTATCATTTACAAGAAAATTAATGGTTCAAATAAACACGAGTTGAATATTATTGATGTGTCTTTATATATATAAATATAAAGACTTCAACCAATGCGCACATTCCAGGTCCAAGATATTATTCTATAACTAAAGTATATGTATTATGTCATCCAATAATAAGTTGTATTTCAAAAGGGAGTCCTTCGTATCTATGTATATAGAGTCTAAGCATTCATTAGAAATAATTGTTGATATCATGAATAGAAGAGGGACACCTAAAATATTTGTTTTCCCCGAAATAATGAAAAAGGTTTTGTTTACTTAGTTAAAGATTTGAGTCTTTTTATGAATGTTAAAAATGTATAATTTCCTCGACTTATGGGAATAAATAAAAAGAATAAGTTTATGCATTTATAGTTAAATCTATATAGTTTTAGGGAGTATATTTACAATACATTTGGTGACCTGGAATTTTAAATAAAAAAATAAGTTTATGCATTTATAGTTGAATCTATATAGTTTTAGGGAGTATATTTAGAATACATTTGGTGAACTTTTTTAATTATAGAGTTTACTTTTTGTACATATATGTAAGAGGAAATAGGCTGAAGCATGTGTATCTTTTTAGACTGAAAAAATATATTTATCTTTTTAGACTGAAAAAATATATTTATATATGGTTGGAAAATTTAAGTTAGGCAATAAAAGATAATAAATATAAAAAATTATTTTATGAAATTTTGGGGTTGTCACATGTGGTATCAGAGCTTAGATAATTATATTTGATTTTATGGTGTCTACTAAGTGCATAAGAAAACTAATTTCATTTGCATGTTGTTCTTTTTCCATGTATAGAAGAAAGTTTGAGTTACTAAATTGCAGGAAGAAATGGCTGGAAGACGATCCCCTACCCCACCTGTATGGGTTGAACAAAATGATGGAAATAACAATGTGAATAATGAGATTTTTTAGATGGTAAAAGACTTACAAACCGAATTAATGAACTTTAAAACTGATCATGAGAGGGTGCTGAAAACCCAAGAAGACTTAAATGAATCCCTGCTCTATAAACTAAATGAGATCACTAATGATAAAAATAAACATAAAAGAGGGACCTCATCCTCTGACTGCCCCTCTTCTGAGGAAAGCCCTCCATCTAGTGAAGCAGAATATTCTAGTGATAGCTCCGAGGGCAGGCATAAGAAGAAAATAAAATATAAATATGAGTTAACATGAGAATTCGGAAAATAAAACCTCCTACCTTTGACGGTGAAGTAAAAAATGGAGAAGAAGTTGAGGCTTGGCTCTCTGGGATGAAGAAGTACTTTACTATGTACAACTATTCCAACTAAATGAAAGGAAAAATGTACATCTTCAATCTAGTCGGAAAGGATGAGATTTGGTGGAAAGAATTAAAAAGAGAAAAACGAATGAATGATAGAAAAGTAAGTTGGAACTGGTTTAAAAAGGAATTTAAAAGAGAAAACCTCTCAGAATATTACTATGAAGGGAAAGCTGAGGACTTTTACGAGCTACGACTGGGATCCATGTCTATGCATGATTTCTGCACTAAATTTTTATCCCATTAATATATGTGCCTTACCTAAACAAAGAAAAACCTAAAATTCAGATATTCCTAAGTTGCTTAACTAACTTTTATAAAGACAAATTGGAGTCTGATAAACCAAAATTTTTGTATGAAGCAATGAGGAAGGCCAAATTAACATATGATCAATCAAAGAGTAGGAATGAAAATCCTTATAACTTCAAGAAAAGAGAGGGAAACAATTTTAAGAGAAAATAATTCAAACCTTTTAATAAACAAAAAGGTTTTCATAGAAACACTTTTAAAAAATAGACAACAAACAATAAGGATTGGATATAAGCAACCCATGAGAACTGTTGAGTATAAAGATAATCTCTTTAATAAAAAGAAAGAATAAGTAAAAAGAGAACCGTTGCAGTGTTGGGGGTGTGGGGAGAATCATTTCTATCTGGATTGTCCTCATAAAAAGGATAATCATAATATTCACACAGTCCGAGAAGCAACCACAGTTGGAGAGGTTGCTCGAAATATACCGCAGATTACCGCCGCATTGGAAAATCATCAAGCGGATTATCAACCTTCCATGATCGAGGTAGATGGTAAGATCTTTGAAATACCTATTTCTATATTAATTGATTCTAGATATACTTTAAGTTATATTTCTCTTAAGCTAGTAGATTTATGTAAAATAGGAAAATATGATTTTGAAAAGTCATGGTTAGTACAATTATCCACCGATACGAAAAGAAAAGTAACCAAATTTATTTCTAATTGTGAAGTTCATATGCAAAATTTGATTACAAAGATAGATTTGAATATTTTTCCATTAGGATCTTATGATATATTAATTGGAATGGGTTGTCTAGATAAACATAGAGTTGTACTAAATTGATTGGAGAAAACTTTTAATTGCATTGATGAAAATGATGAAAGTAGAATGGTTAAAGGGATTCCAAAAAAAATTGCTTACTAGAAAAATATCTGCTTTGCAAAAGTGTGCTAGAAAAGGATGTAGGTTGTTTGCAGTACACATCACCGAAACTAATGATGATAAGAAAAAACTTAGTTTAGAGATTTTTTCTCTCTTAAATGAGTTCAAAGATGTCTTCCCAGAAGAGATACCTGGACTACCTCCGAAGAGGGATATTGATTTCACAATTGAGTTGGTACCTGGAGCGATACCCGCCTCAAAGTATCCTTATCGAATGAACACACCTGAGTTGGTAGAACTAAAATTACAATTGAAAGAATTAATAGATAAAGAATATATAAGACCGAGCATGTCTCCATGGGTAGCACCAGTTTTGTTTGTTAAAAATAAAGATGGTACACTAAGGCTATGCATTGACTACAAAAAATTAAATAATATGAAAATTAAGAATGTATACTCTCTCCCCCGCATCAATGACATGTTTGATCAAGTACGAGGAGCAACGATATTATCCAAAATTGACATGAGGTCAGGGTACCATCAAGTAAGAATAAAGGACGAGGATGTTCATAAAACGACATTTAGAACGAGGTACAGACACTACGAGTTCTTGGTTGTACCATTTGGCTTGGCCAATGCTCTGGTCATGTTCATGTGTTTGATGAACAACGTACTCCATAAATAATTAGACAAGTTTGTAATAGTATTTATTGATGACATTTTAATATATTCTAAAAATGAAGAAGAACATAAAGAACACTTAAAGTTATTCTTACAAACCCTTAGAGAAAATAAACTATATGCGAAGTTTAGTAAATGCTACTTCTTCAAAGATAAAATTCAATACCTAGGTCATGTAATATCTAGGGAAGGCATCTCTGTAGACCCAGATAAAATCAAGGCAATCAATGATTGGCCAGTTCATAGGGATGTAACTAGGATTCGATCCTTTATGGGGATCACGGGTTACTACCGTAGGTTCATTGAGGGGTTCTCCAGGATCACTTACCCAATAAATTCACTCCGAAAGAAAGGGACTAAATTCACATGGTCTAATAAATGTTAGGAAATATTTGAAAAAATTAAACAATTACTGACCATCGCACCTATTCTAAGAATAACAGATCCGTACAAGGACTTCGTTGTATGTACGGATTCCTGCTTAGAAGGGTTAGGTGGCGTACTAATGCAAGAGGAATATGTAATAAGTTACGAGTCTAGGAAACTTAAACAACATGAACTTAACTATGCAACTCATGACTTGAAACTAGCTTCCATAATACATGCATTAAGGATGTGGAGACACTACTTGATAGGAAGAAAATTCACCTTAATGTCGGATAATACAAGCTTAAAATACTTATTTGATCAACAAAGTTTAAAGGCTCATCAAGCAAGGTGGTTATCCTTCTTAAGTGAGTATGATTTTGAAATTAAACACATCAAAGGAAAATATATCTCTGAGTCTAATACTAGCTCTGTTCAATGAGAAAATATACATGTTCCATTCTTCATCCCAAATGCTACCAAGGCCCAAGTCCTCAACAGTCAACCCGTATGACTCAACATGTCTCAACCATTGAGGCCTTTTAATATGAGCAAGAGTGTGAAAACCAAACTCAACAAGGTAATCCAGAATGTAAGAAGACAACACATAATTATATTCATTCCCAATGATAAGATTAGTTCCAATAAGAATATGTTTCCCATTACCAACTTTCCATGATAATCCCTTGTTGATATGGGGAAAAGATCTAACAAATCCATTCCAAAAGTTTGACACATTGCTAATCGTTTTTCCTAAACTCCTAATCCAACCCACATGATTGCTTTTGAGATATTTGGAATTTAAAACTTCAGACCAGAGATCAGAACCAAAGATGCCCCTCCACATGCTTTTTATACAAAGGGAAGTACTGAACCAATAGACATTCTTTATGTCCTAGCCCCCAAGATCCTTTGGTTTTTCCGACTTCTCCCAATTTACATGTAATACCCTTGGTTAAGACCCTTGAACTGATCTTAAGTACAATGTTAATATTATTATGTAATGCATGTAAGGCGAGAAAATTGTACATTTCAACATTATAATAATAAAAAATATAACTGGCTGTGGCTGAGACATAACGATGAAAAGATCGAGGACTTGTGTATTCAGCAGAGACAGTAAAGGGGTTAGATGTCTTAGGTGAGAGACCATGTTATGACCTAGTTAAATATTTAAGCCCCTAAAGGTTTCCTAAGTGTTAAACCCATTTAAATGACATTATAATATATTTATAAAATCATAATTATTATTTAATTATGATTAAGTGGGGAGAGAGAGAGAGAACCCACGTGGTTCCAAAATTGCATGCATGAATTATGCATGGATGGGAAAAGTAATGGGGAACCACTCTGTTCGAAGGTAGTGGAAGAAACTGGAATTGAAAGAGAAAATTTCCTATGCCTAGGTATGTCAAAGAGAACAGGGGAGGAAATTATTATCCCAGAATGAAAACTGAAATTAATCCCTGAACCTGTGAGCCAATTTGTTGATAAAATCATCTTGTTTTGCCTCTGGTTGCACCTATGAAATGGTAATGGTGTAAGAAATTATTTTAGTGGAATTCTAAGCACAGATGTAGTGATGGGTTTCACTGTGGTACTAGTTATGAAGCTAAGGGAATGGATTGCACACTTGGCATGGATTTGGTAACAAACCAATAAATCTTGTTTTCCATGTGAGAAAATCCTGAGAGAAACTTGGAATTGGTGAGAAGTATGTATGGTGAATGCACAAGTCTCAACTCAGGGCTGGTGTTATGCTGAGAGATTAATGAGTATAACTACCTATAGTTGGGTGGAGCATGGAATCCACACAACCAGTTGCCAATTCAAGTGTTCAATAGATAAGTTTTTTTCATGAGAATGATGTTATTAAATTTCAATAATAATTTGTGATAAAAATTTTCCATGGTTTTCTATTTAAATTTCTGGGTTTATAATTGAAATGTTTATGGGGATTATGTCTAAGAGTATAACGCTGGAAAATATTATGAATGGATAAATAATTAGGAATCCCATTCATTTTGTTAATTTTTCTTAAGTTGCATCATTATTTGGAAATAGTTAAATTTTATTGCAAAGGCATGTGTTAAATTGCTAATTAGTTGTGTAGTCCTGTTCTTACTGGGCAACTCTTGAGTTAAATGACATGTTTTACTGCGCAGTTCAAAAGAGTTAAGTGAAAGGTTTATTTATACAATTATTTCATAAAAGAATATATTCTTACTTTTCATATGGTTGGAGGAAAATAATTCCTAAATGTTCAAATGATATGTTTGAAAAGAGTACCAAATAAGTTTTTACTATGCAGTAAATGCTCATTGGTTCAAAAGAGTTAAGTGAAATGTTTATTTATACAATTATTTCATAAAATAATATATTCTTACTTTTCATATGGTTGAGGAAAATAATTCCTAAATGTTCAAATGATATGTTTGAAACAAGTACTAAATAAGTTTTTACTGCGTAAGTGCTCATGTCCTAATTAGTCTTAATAGGTAAGTTAGAAACAAAACTATGTGTTAAATTAGCTTATAGTGCTTTGCATTAATAAGAATTAGTAAACCACAAGTTGTTTTGATTGTCAAAACCACATGCAATTTGGTTTATTAAAACCACCCACTGATTTGGTTTATTTGGAAAAGACTAAATGTTTATGCTAAATCTCCAAAGTAGAGTGAATATTTAAGTCTTAAATTTTGTTTATTAATTAATTTGTAAACCAACCATGTGATAAGGCATGTTTTTAGGTGTTTTTGTCACAGCCATCTGTGGTCCACGAGTTGGATTCTCCGAACACTTGGAGAAACGACCTTCGAACCATAAGGAAGTGGACACTTAGCCAAAATTATAAGTGTTGGGCACTTTGCATGGAACATGGGCATCACTCGACGGTCGGGTGTAGTGGAGCATCTTGGAACGACAACTTCAATGGTCCGAGAACCCACACGACGATGCCTCAAACGAGATTTGGGCGTTTGCTTAGCGGATACGGAAGACATAGTTGCAAGTGGGTGCTCCAGAAAAAAACAGTGCCCAACGGGAAGCACCGGCACAACTGCGCCCAAGAGGTGTGGTTAGAAGGGTGTCAACTTGATGTCGCCCGTAAGACTTGTGGTCCAAGCAACCACTTGGATGGGTCGGCTAGAGTGGGCACAAATCCCCTACCTTGCGAACAACTATGTGTATAAAAAGGTTGCAGTTGGAGTAAAGCAAGGCAGCCAAGGAGGTAGCAAGGAGAATGAACTCTGAAATTCGGCTAAGGAATTGGGAAGCTCTGTGGCAGGTGCACTCCCTTTGGGAGGCGCCTTGTAGGAGGGAAAAACGTGCGACTCTCAGGATTCAGGCGACCCACCAAGTAGCACGGCTGGAGGAATTGGGAAGAGGTGTTCCGCTTGAGATGAGTTTTAGCAGCTGAGCACCGACAGGCTCCAGGAAGGCGCACTCTCTGTAGTGCGTTCGGAGGTGTGTCCAAAGGTGCACCCAAGAAGTGCACCCAGAAACAACGCAGGTAGGAGTAGGTAATTCCGCAGGTTATGCATAGTTTGTTGGAGTGCTTCCGAGATGGCCATGCCCTCGGTTAGCTTCCGGGAAGTGCTGCATGACTTAGTGGAAAGAGAAAAGATGGTATTAGAGAACAGTTGCTCTTCTCCACTTTTCTTGCGAAAAGATTAGAGCCATTTTGACTCAGAGGTTGATGCGGGCTGGAGCAGCAATTTGGTGTAAGTTGGGATATTCACCATTCTTCTTACGAAGAGATGGAATTCGAGTTGCGGTTACAGCTTGGTTGAGTGGAGTGTCAGAGAGATCATTGGCAAAGTTATCTGGAGCTCACAAAATCTCTCCTCACTTCTTGGCTGGAGTAGTGCGACGATTGATGACGTATGCTCTTGAGTGGTGTGATTGGTACATCACTTGTATCTTGCTGCGGTGAAGTCATATAGAGTTTCGGTTCAGCAAGAGGAACACCCGTGGGTAGACCAACAAGTCACCTGGTAGGGTGCAATTCCATACAATTGAAAAATGACAAACGAAGACAAGTAGCCCGGTAAAAAGTATTCATGCTTGGATGGAGGGTGCCTGATGCGACAACAAAAAACTGTTGGACTCATTTCTTTGCGATGGGGACATGTTTAAGGATGCACTGGTGAGTCAGAAGGTGGGAAGCGCCCATTGAAAGGTGGGATACCCCCATACTCAACACATGTGAGACGGAATGTGGGCAGTGGCAGTGTTCATACCCAACGCTTGTAAGACGAGAGGTGGGGAGGCATCTATACTCAAAGTAGGTGTAAGGAAATAGTGACCGCAGGAAGCTAAGGAACACAGATCATCGGGATGTTGGTTTGAAGCTTATCATACTTGGTTGGGGTGTGATGGGCGTGCGGAATGTTGCTGGAAAGACAAAAACGTTTCAACAAAAGTGGCTAAGTCAAGTGTGTAATACCCCCATTTTGACCCTTAGGATATATTGGATTTTAGTGTAAATATTGCATACATGCAATGTATGTTCTCCTAGCATGGAGTTGAAGGCCAAGGCCCCGCTAGTGGATGCTCAGTTTTTTTTAAAAGGAAAATAATTTGATATTATGTTATCCATGTGCTATTAAGTCATGGAACATTGTAAAATGATGTAAATATTAATATTGCAATAAAATACCAAAAAATGGCTATGGAAGCAACTAATAAGAGGGGGCCATGTGTATCCACTAGGGAGAGGTGAGGGGGTTGTGGGATTGAACCCCATGCTTCCAAATTTCATCTTGAGAACCCATTTGAATTTCCTTGCTGACAATTAATTCGGTTGTAAGGAAGTAGTTGAGGAAATAGTCCATGGATTCAATGGAACATGGGCAGCCCATAAATTCATATGGCAGAGTATGGGCTATGTTTCCTTGATCCACAAGTCACTCTACCTCTTGGTAATTCGTTTTAACTCATTCCAATTCCATTGTTGAACATCTAAGCATCAATTTTCAGCCATTACACATTCCCAGCAGTGAGAAAAAACAGAAATCACAACCCAAAATTAAGCCACGTTTTGAGGTGCTAAAAACGCCCAGAAAATTGTGTGGAAAATGAAATCCAATGGGGGATCCATAAACCAAAAAATTGGGGCAAATTTGAGAGTGTTAAATGCCCATAAATCCATATGAAAACCCAGATTTGATAACCCAAAAATCCAATCACGGGATAGAGTCATTTGGCCATAGAACTGAGAAAATCCAAGCATGAATCAAAGAGAAGAAGATAGAACAGAGGTTGGAATTGCTTGACAAACCCAATGAAGGCTAGAATCTCCAATATTTAGCATCTTGGACCTTCTATTCCCACCCTGAAGAGCACTGGAGGGAAGGGGTTCCCGAGGGACTGTGTAGCAGAGAAGGGGACCTTCCTTGTGTTGGGTGTGGTAGGTGTTGTGGGTTCCAAGGATGTTTGAGTTTAGTTTGAGATTCTTGTAGCTCTGTGGTTGAGCTCACTGGATTAAAATCCTCCTCCTTTGTCTCTTTGCATGCTTGATAAACCCAACTGTGTGCTGGCTTAGCATGACTGTTTGTGTGAAACCATGGCTATGAGTGAGCCTGTTTAGTTCCTCCTTAGTGGATACATAGCCCAGCTTGGGGGTAGTCTCTCAGTTGAAAGAATATAGGTTGGATAGAGACCTATAGTTGGGTGGAACGTTGTTCTCACAGAGCCAATTGCTTGGAAAACTTCCTTAAAATATAAGTGCTCTCTATGGTTCTAAATTATGCTAATTTCTATGTTATGATTATCTGTTATTTCAAGTCAATTTGAATGAAATGATCACATGGAATTAATTAGTAGGAAGCCTATGTATAAGCCTGAACATGAGGCTGGTTCATATTTGATTGTTTCATCATTTTGCTTGTGTTAAATATGCTGTTAGTATTGCATGCTATAAATGTATTAATCAGATTTAGTTCTGTTGTGTAATTTTAATTATGCAATTTATTAAATTGTAAATTTCATCAAATGGGCCTAGGGGAAAATTAGACACCCCCATCCCCTGTTGTTGTGTTCATATTCCCTCTGTGGGTTGGGATGATGGGAGGGGATGTGAAAAAGTGACTTGCCCAAAATTCTCCAAAGGCGCGAAGAGGTGCAGATGGAGGAAGTTCATTGTAAAATCAAACTGGTTGCAAGTGTTGTAGAAGAACTCGTTGGGGGTTGTTGAAGCAATGTTCCTTTGAAGCAGCTAGGAGGTGGGAGTGTGACAAAGCAGCGTGAGTCATTTAGAGGATGGCTAATGCAATTCGTAAGGCAGGAAACCTTCCGCTGTGGTGCGGGGCATCACAACTTGGTGAGATGAGCAACATCGTAGCAAGTGACCATGAAGTAGTAGTAGGCAAGGAAATGAAGCATGCACCAATCGGTTGCGAAGAGTTCTGGCATGGGAAGACTTCTCTAGCGGAAACAAAGCTACAACAAAGCATTCATCAAATCCTAACGACGTGACAAACTTGCGAATGACAGAAGTCAGAAATAATTTTGTCTTTGTTTAAGGCAAGAAGGGTTGCCTTGTCTTCTCAAGGATGTGCATTCATGTAGAAAACGTAATGGAAGGAGATCAGTTGCGGAGGAAAAACGGTCAAGTACCGAAACATAAGTATGTTTGGAGGTCATAACACTTAGTTGATGGGGAGGCAAGTCAAGTTCCTTAGACAGTTTAGAGGTGAAGTATTAGCTTTGCCTTACGTTCATCAGAGTTGCGTGGAAGACCGAAGTGCAGAGGAGGTTGTCTGGCTGAGTTTTGGGTTCATCTCATGAAGGGGCATGATGGTTGGGAGTCATGACCCAACTAGATCAGTCATGGGGACTAGTATGGAAAAAAGCAGTATAAGGTGGCAGCGTACCGAAGCCAAAGTAGGTGGATGATGCGATAGCTAGAACGAGTTGCAACTGTAGGTGGTGGTTGCAGCAAAATATTCATGAACAGTTAAACGTTCGTGAAGAGGTTGCTGAGGACGGAAACTGCTCTAAGTGGGGGAGAATGTCACAACCATCTTTGGCCCACGAGTTGGGGTTCCTCGAACACTTGTAGAAACGACCTTGGAACCATAAGGAAATGGACACTTAGACAAAATTATGAGTGTTGGGCACTTCGCATGGAACGTGGGCATCACTCGGCCATCGGGTGTAGTGGAGCGTCTTGGCACGAAAGCTCGAATGGTTCGAGCACCCACACAACGAAGCCTAAAACGGGAGCTGGGCATTTTCTTAGTGGATATGGCATGCAGAGTTGTAAGTGGGTGCTCCAGAAAAAAACGGTTCCCAAGGGGGTGCACTGACACAACTGGGCCCAAGAGGTGTGGTTAGAAGGGCGTCGGCTTGATGGCATCCGCAATACTTGTGGTCCAAGTAACCACTTGGATGGGTTGGCTAGAGTGGGCGCAAAGCCCCTACCTTGTAGATGGCTAAGTGTATAAAAAGGCTGCGGTTGGAGGAAAGCAAGGAAGCTAAGGAGGTAGCAAGGAAAAGGCACTCTGAAATTCAGCTACGGCATTGGCAAGCTTTGCGACAAGCGCCTTGCAGGAGGGAAAAACGTGCAACTCTCAGGATTCAGGCGATCCACCAAGTAGCGCAGCTAACGGAATTGGGCAGAGGCATTCCGCTTGAGACGAGTTTCAACAGCTTCATTTCGGCAGGCTCCAGGTAGGCGCGCGCTTTGCAGTGCATTCAGAGGTGTGTCCAGGGGTGTGTGCAGACAGGTGCTCCCAGGAAATGCGCCCAGAAATAGTGCTCAGAGATGCATCCAACAACGCATCTGGGGGATGTGTTTCGATGGGTGTTCAGTTGTGTGTCCAGTGGTACGTGTGAGCCTGTACTCCCAGAAGTGTGCCCAGGTTGGCGCGTTCGGGAGTGTGCCTGGTAGATACGCTCGGTAGGGTGTTTGGCACATGTGCTCAGTAGTGTGCATGGACAGGTGCGCCCAAGAAGGTGTGCTCAACAAGTGCGACAGGAAGGTGCATTGCAAGCAAGCACGTTCCGAATGGAGTGCACCCAAGTGAAGTGTGCCCAGGAAGGTGTGCATAGCAGGTGCGTCAGGCAGGCGTGCCACATGCAAGTGCGTTTCGGAGGGAGTACGACCAAGTGATAGTGTCGAAAATAGGTCGTTCGACAGTGAATTTTCAGGAAGACACGCCGATGAAGTTGTGCTTAGTTTGGGTGACCGCAGGAGAGGGGAAACCAGAAGTGCGCGTCGGCAGACAAGCACCCAGGTGGGTGCAGTTCGAGACTTAGGCGTCCAAGATGGATGTTGTGGTTGTGTGCCAAGGAGGGTGATGACCAACGAACGAGCGATTGATGGGTGTCTTAGTAGCTTTCCTTAGTGGTAGAGTCAAAGTGTAGTGAGGAGGTAGACTTTGACACGTCAGAAAGATGCTTGGAAAGGAGGCTTGGCACAATTCGAAGTTGAATGGAAGTGCATGGTGCAGGCAGTTGGAGTAAGCCCTGGGCGGAGTGAGGACGATAGTTTAGCGGTGTAGGATTCGCGATGCTGTAGAGAGACTTGGCATGGATAGTGCGACCATGCAGACATGTGTATGTGACGGAGACAATTGAATTTGTGGCTTGAAGTGCTCTCTGTGGTTCTAAATTATGCTAATTCCTATGTTGTGATTATCTGTTATTTCAAGTCAATTTGAATGAAATGATCACATGGAATTAATTAGTAGGAAGCCTATGTATAAGCCTGAAAATGAGGATGGTTCATATCTGATTGTTTCATCATTTTGCTTGTGTTAAATATGTTGTTAGTATTGCATGTTGTAAATGCATTAATCAAATTTAGTTCCGCTGTGTAATTTGAATTATGCATTTTATTAAATTGTAAATTTCATCATATGGGCTTAGGGGAAGAATTAGACACCCACATCCCTTGTTGTTGTGTTCATGTTCCCTCTGTGGGTCGGGATGATGGGAGGGGACATGAAAAAGTGACTTGCCACAAATTCTCCAAAGGCGCGAAGAGGTGCGGATGGAGGAAGTTCGTTGTAGAACCAAACTGGTTGTAAGTGTTGCAGAAGAACTCATTGGGGGTTACTGAAGCAGCACACCTTTGAAGCAGCTAGGAGTTGGAAGTGCGACAAAGTAGCATGAGTTATTTAGAGGATGGATTATGCAATTCGTAACGCAGGAAACCTTCCGCTGTGGTGTGGGGAATCACAACTTGGCGAGATGAGCAGCATCATAGCAAGTGACCATGAAGTAGTAGTAGGCGACGAAACAAAGCGTGCACCACTTGGTTGCGAAGAGGTCTAGCATGGGAAGACTTCTCTGGCAAAGATAGAGCTACAACAAGCGTTCATCAAATCCTAACGATGTGAAAAACTTGCAGATGACAGAAGTCAGAAATAATTTTGTCTTTGTTTGACACAAGAAGGGTTGCCTTTTCTTCTCAAGGATGTGCGTTCGGGCAGAAAACGTAAGGGAAGGAGATCGGTTGCAGAGGAAAAACAGTCAAGTACCGAAACATAAATATGTTTGGAGGTCATAACACTTAGTTGACAGAGAGGCGAGTCAAGTTCCTTAGACAGTTTTGAGGTGAAGTATTAGCTTTGTCTTACGTTCATCAGAGTTGCATGGAATACCGAAGTGCAGAGGAGGTTGTCTGGTCGAGTTTTGGGGTTCATCTCATGAAGGGGCATGATGGTTGGGAGTCATGACCCAACTAGATCAGTCATGGGGACTAGTATGGACAAAAGTAGGACGAGGTGGTCGCGTACCGAAGCCAAAGTAGGTGGATGATGTGACAACTAAAAGGAGTTGCAGCTGTAGGTGGCGGTTGCAGCAAAATATTCATGAACAATTAAACGCTCGTGAAGAGGTTGTTGAGGATGAAAATTGCTCTGAGTGGGGGAGAATGTCATAGTCATCTGTGGCCCCCGATTTGGGGTTCCCTGAACACTTGTAGAAATGGCCTTCGAACAATAAGGAAGTGGACACTTATCCAAAATTCTAAGTGTTGGGCAATTCGCATGGAACACGGGCATCACTCGGCCGTCGGGTGTAGTGGAGCATCTTGGCATGACAGCTCCAATGGTCTGGGAACCCACACGATGAAGCCTCAAATGGGAGTTGGGTGTTTGCTTAGCGGATATGGCATGCAGAGTTGCAAGTGGGCGCTCCGGAAAAAATGGTTCCCAAGGGGGTGCATCGACACAACTACGCCCAAGAGGTGTGGTTAGAAGGGCGTCGACTTGATGGCGCCCCCAAGACTTGTGGTCTAAGAAACCACTTGGATGGGTCGTTTAGAGTGGGCGCAAAGCCCCTACCTTGCAGATGGCTAAGTGTATAAAAAGGTTGTTGTTGGAGGAAAGCAAGGAAGCCAAGGAGGTAGCAAGTTAAAGGCACTCTGAAATTCAGCTAAGGCATTGGGAAGCTCTGTGGCAGGCGCCTTGCAGGAGGGAAAAATGTGCAACTATCAAGATTCGGGTGATCCACCAAGTAGCACAGCTGACGGACTTGGGAAGAGGCGTTCTGATTGAGACGAGTTTCAGCAGCTGCGTTTTGGTAGGCTCCAGGAAGTCGCGCGCTCTACAGTGCATTCGGAGGTGTGTCTAGAGGTGCACTCAGACAGGTGCTCCCAAGAAGTGTGCCCAGAAATAGCGCTCAGATATGCATCCGACAACGCATCCAGGGGATGCGTTCCGATGGGCGTTCAATTGTGCGTCCAGTGGTGCGTGCGAGCATGTGCACCTAGAAGTGCCCCTACGTTGGTGCGTTCGAGAGTGTGCCTGGTAGGTACGCTCGGTAGCACGTTTGGCACATGCACTCATTAGTGCGCCTGGACAGGTGTGATCAACAGGTGCGACAGGCAGGTGCATTGCAAGCAATCTTGTTCTGAATGGAGTGCGCCCAAGTGAAGTGCGCCTAGGAAGGTGTGCTTAGCAGGTTAGTCAGGAAGGTGCGTCGCATGCAAGTGCTTTTCAGAGGGAGTGAGACCATGTGACAGTGTCGTAAATAGGTCGTTCGGTAGTGCGTTTTCAGGAAGACACGCCAATGAAGTTGCGCCCAGTTTGGGTGACCGCAGGAGAGTGGAAACCAGAAGTGCGCCGAGGAGGGTGACGACCAACGAATGAGCACTTGATGGGTATCTTAGTAGCTTTCCTTAGTGGCAGAGTCAGAGTGCAGCGAGGAGGCATACAATGACACATCTGGAAGATGATTGGAAAGGAGGATTGGCACAAGTCGAAGCTGAATGGAAATGCATGGTGCAGGAAGTTGGAGTAAGCCCTGAGCGGAGTGTGGACAACAATTTAGCGGTGAAGGACTCAACAGGATCGCGATGGAAAACGATGTTGCAGAGAGACTTGGCATGGACAATGCGAGCATGTAGACATGCGTATGTGACGACGACAATTGAAGTTGTGGCTTGATTGTATTTTGGGTTTTTCCGGTTTGGCTCACTCCTGGATGAGTTTCCAAAGGATTGTGGAATCCTCCGTTGTTGTAACAAGTATTCTGATGGGTATTAGGCTACCCCGGTTTAGGGGTTCCGCCCACATATATTCTTTCCTCTTGTACTTGGTTGATTTGTTGTGTGCACATGTAAATGAAAAATTAACTAAGTGTAGATGTTCAAGAGGTAGGAGTAGGTAATTCCATAGGCTAGGCATATTCTGTCAGAGTGCTTCCGAGATGGCCATGCCATCGGTTAACTTCCGAGAAGTGACTCATGGCTTAGTGGAAAGAGAAAAACTAAGCTTGTCCGCTAGGTCCATGACAATTTAGTCTTAAGTGGTATTGTTTTTTGAAAAACCATGGGTGAAAATTTCCAATTTTAAAGACTTTGAATATTTTCCATCGAAGTCTAAGTATAACTTTGATTATTTTATAAAAACCATAAACCAATTATGAGTGGAATTGGTTTTAAATAATAAGTAATAGGCTTGTAGGATTCTATACAAATTCAATGAGTGAAATTAATATTAAATGTGCAATACAATATGCCAAATAATTTTTATGTCGAAGAAGTTTCGTAAAGTTTTCCTAAGTAATATGTGGAAACCACAACTTGTAGTTCTATCGCAGTAAGAGTAGCAATTTCCTAAGTAAATTATGGAAACCCCAACTTTGTAGTTATGTCTAGTAAGTTTAAATGAACATGTTGGAAATAAGGTTTATTTTCTTGTTTTAAATGTATAATACATTAAATGAGGATTGATTATGTGTATAACCTTAGTTGATGAGAAATATTTAAGTATAAAATTATATTTCCTAAGTTATGTCAACGAAATTCATATTGGACAATTCCTACAAAGTATATACGACGAAGTACTACTGCAAAGTACTTACCGTCGAAGCTCACTCGTCTAAGCTCACTAAGTCATAGTTCACTCGTCGAAGCCAAAACTTATTATGGCCTACTATTCATATTTAGTAAAAATAATAAATTATTGGTAGAAATAAGGTTTATGTCGGAGCTTAGATTTGGATTTGTTAATATTCCTTGCATGAATGGTATTTATGCTTGAAAAACCATAGGTTGTATTAAGCTAAATACCATGGGTTTTATGGATAAGGAATTGGATATCGAATTTCCTACACTAAAAACATTAGTAATTATTATCTTAAATAATTTAGGAGAACCATAGTGCACAGTTCCTATGCCATGGTTCTTACTACACAAGTTTTACCGTGCAAATAGTTTTACTGCGTAGGTCATACTATGCATTGTTAAAAGAAATTATGGGTCTTATGGATTAAGTTGAAGCTTCCGCTAATTACTTATATATATCTTATGCATTCAAATGCAATTGTTATAGGATTGCATATATGAAATATGCTTGTAGCTAATGAGCATTAATATATTTTAATATTAAAAAAATACTTGTGTATTAAGTCTAGTGTGACATTGGGTGTCTTACAAATTGGTATCTCTCGAACCTTAGGTGGTGATTTGTTTGCTTTATGAAAGAAATTATTTGCATAAATATATCTATTGTATTATCGAATGAGCTAATTAATAGTTCATGTAGATCAAAGATTAGTTGACGTTACAGCTCTCATCTCACTGGGTTGCAAAGTTAAGACAAACCATGTATGGTTATCTTGCATGGTAAATGATCGATTATCTCACTTAGGATGGATAGCTTATAATGGTTCATGCTTGTGGTTGTATCTTTACGATGAATTGCAATTGTAGGAATGTGTTTCCTAGAGAGTGTGAAGCTTTGAAGCTATCTATAACTGGAAAGATGATTTTCTCAAGTGAGAAATTGTTGCCTGATGTTATATGTTTCTAATTAACAGTATGACAATGACTGTATAAGGGATTTACCCTTAAACCCTAAATTGTATGGGACTTGGTTATTGCATGGAGTCTCTGGGTGGACCCTTGTCCTGGGTTGTTCATGGTGGGGGAACTTTACCTTATCGTTCCTTGGTTAAATCCCATTGATTATTGTGTATGGTCACTATTTTGTAAGATGTCTTGAGTTGTCTTTGTAACCGTATTCTCAAAACAATTAATTGTTTTCTAGTGGATGTTGGTTGATGTTGGTTACTGTTGTCAAAACCAGAGCTAATGGCGAATGGTGTATGCACCGACCCAGATGGAATTCCTGAGCACTAGAAATACTGGTGTGTATCACTGTTGTGTTGCTAGAAGGAAACTAGGGAAAGGAATTGCACTAATTGGCATGAATCTGGTTGTAGATAGTCCCATGACATGTAGAGTAGCATGTGTTTCTTGTATTTATATGTCTTCACGAGATGAATAGCTTAGATCATTATTGTATGCATAGATCACATAACCTGTGGAGTTTCATTTAAATTCATAAGAAGGCTGATTGGTTTGTCTATTCAAGGCATGTTAACCTGGCCTTAGTTTTTTCTGTGCATTGTTGTATTGCTTGTACCCCTGTGTTCCCTCAAGTCTCCAACCGGTAGTAGGTTGGGATATGGAAAATGGTTTTTAGTGATTATTTAAATGATTGAATGCGTGAGTGTGTTTGAAATTCTTTAGAGTGCATTGATGCATGAGTGTGTTAAGCATGCTAATGCTTGTTTCAATTATGACATGTTGTAATCAGGGAAAACCTGAGCTAGATGATCATGGATATTTATCGTAATCAATTTTGATCAAGATGTATGAATATGCAGATATGATGATTGATCGATTGCATTTGTTATTGAATTTGGAAATTAATTGCCTGAAGTAAATGATTTAGTAGCATACTTAATTACAACTGGACTACTCATGTGCCCTATTTTAGAGTAATTCCAGAGTTGCGCAGTGGGTCCAACAAGATGTTGGAAAATGCATAAGCTGTATATGCATGCATTGCATGAACATTAAATTTCTTATTAAAGAATTATTTTCATGGTATTATGGTTAGTGAGAATAGTCCTTCTTTCTGAATATGAGTGTAGATTATTAGTATATGCATTGAATCAGAGTGGTATCTCTAGATAAACTTTACGATGTTGCTATGTATGGATTACCAAATAGTATGTTAAATATAGAATGGTGTATGTCTACTTGACAGAGTGTTCTTGTCATGTTGAGTCGTGGTGACTGTTTCTAACCTATGCATGGCTTGTGTTTTAGTATTTGATGATAGTATGTGACTTGTGTTTGGCTTATGATGGAGTCCTTAGTGACTATTTCAAGCTTATGCTTGGTTTGTGTTTAAGTCCGATGGTAGATGGCCATATTGGACATATAGATAAATTATTTGGATGGGCTATGCATGAGTCAATCTGTGCAGGAATGGTTTATGTTGATACAACATTGTCATGTTGTTATTTAATGGCAATTAGTGTGATCGCAGAATTATATATTTGAATGAAATATTAAATATGCAAGATATTTTGAAACAACAGTAAGCATTTGAATTTTGTTGAAGGTTTTATTAATAAGAATGGTGCACTCACATGTTTCAGTGCAGGTCTGAATGCTTGAATTCTTGTTCACCAAGTTGTGTGAGCTGTAAATGAATTATTAATACTTTTATGCTTATGCCAACTTATGAAAAGTTAAAGCTAAGAATATGTTGCTAACTGAGATAAGTTGTTAGTTGATTATAAATTGTTAAATGAAGTTATCTGATACGATTTATTTGTATGTATCTAATGCTATTACCTGTAAGTGATGCAAATAATGAAACTGAAAAACTAAACATTGGATGTAGAGAAATATATTGCAATATTAGAGTTCTCTGGGGTCATCCAAAAGGTTATTCATCATGTTTGATTGAAGAATGTGGCACAAATAAAGAAATTAAAAAATTTACTCAAGCCTTGAGGAAGAAGGGATATATCTTCACCCTATCCTTGATTTATTAATGAAAATATTTTTTATAGGATATATTATGCAGAAAATGTTTTTATTTTGAAAAGATACTTAAGCTACAAGTCCAACCAACATGGCACACCCCTGAAAGGAATGGACGCATTCTTGGTGTTGTGTTGTGACCAGGTTGTCGACATTGATTACACTTTAAAGGAATGGACACATTCCTGGTGTTTTAGTGATGAGAAGTTAGTCGTGTAAAATGATATTTTTTTAGTTTTATGATGATACATTTTGATAAATGTATGATACTGATGAGCTTGGATAACCATTTTGTGTTTATCAGGTATATATGCAAGTTGATGCTAGAATATTGAAGAAGATAAGTGAATAAAGGATCAAAGATAAAGAAGAAGAACACTATGCAAGCCAAGGATGAGTTTGATGACAGTATGTGACTTGTGTTTGGCTTATGATGGAGTCCTTAGTGACTATTTCAAGCTTATGCTTGGTTTGTGTTTAAGTCCGATGGTAGATGGCCATATTGGACAAATAGATAAATTACTTGGATGGGCCTATGCATGAGTTCATCTATGCAAGAATGGTTTATGTTGATACAACATTGTCATGTTGTTATTTAATGGCAATTAGTGTGATCGCAGAATTATATATTTGAATGCAATATTAAATATGCAAGATATTTTGAAACAACAGTAAGTGTTTGAATTCCATTGAAGGTTTTCTTAATAAGAATGGTGCACTCACATGTTTTAGTGCAGGCCTGAATGCTTGAATTCTTGTTCACCGAGTTGTGTGAGCTGTAACTGAATTGATAATACTTTTATGCTTATGCCAACTTATGAAAAGTTAAAGCTAAGAATATGTTGCTAATTGAGATAAGTTGTTAGCTGATTATAAATTGTTAAATGAAGGTATCTGATATGATTTATTTGTATGTATCTAATTCTATTACCTGTAAGTGATGCAGATAATGAAACTACAAAACTAAACATTGGATGTAGAGAAATATATTGCAATATTAGAGTTCTTTGGGGTCATCCAAAAGGTTCTTCATCATGTTTGATTGAAGAATGTGGCACAAATAAATAAATTAAAAAATTTACTCAAGCCTTGAGGAAGAAGGGATATATCTTCACCCTATCCTTGATTTATTAATGAAAATAATTTTTATAGGAGATATTATGTGGAAAATGTTTTTATTTTGAAAAGATACTTAAGCTACAAGTCCAACCAACATGGCACACACCTAAAAGGAATGGACGCATTCCTGGTGTTGTGTTGTGACCAGGTTGTCGACATTGATTACACTTTAAAGGAATGGACACATTCCTGGTGTTTCAGTGACGAGAAGTTAGTCGTGTAAAATGATATGCTTTTAGTTTTATGATGATACATTTTGATAAATGTATGATATCGATGAGCTTAGCTAACCATTTTGTGTTTATTAGGTATATATGCAAGTTGATGCTAGCATATTGAAGAAGATAAGTGAATAAAGGATAAAATATAAAGAAGAAGAAGACTATGCAAGCCAAGGATGAGTTTCCTTTGTCCAATTGCATTGGGGATATGATTCCTCTGATTAAAGTTATGCAAGCAAGGGATGAGTTTCATTTGGCCAATTGCATTGAGGAAATGATTCCTATGAATAAAGTTATGCAAGCCAAGGATGAGTTTCCTTTGGCCGATTGCATTGAAGATATGATTCCTCTCATTAAATTTATTCAATCCAAGGATGAGTTTCCTTCAATTGATTGCATTGAGGGTGTGTCACCTTTAGCTAAATTATGCAAAGTTGAAGATAAGTTTTCCTCATCTACATGCATTGGGGATGTATTTCCTCTCTATATATGATAATGTAAATCAAACATCCTCATTTCGAAGTGAAATAAACCTAGGAGCAGGACATCCAAAGTTGTGAAGCTCCAGATTGGGATAAACTAAGAGGGGTAAATCTTACTTTTCTCTTTTACTTTTGTTATTATACTTTCTAGAAAAGAAAGTGTTAACATATTTGTTACACCCAGAATTTATTGTGTTTATTTATGTTTGAACTAAACAATAAATGCTGAAAAAAATAAAATTATATAAAAATAAATGAAGATGAATAAATTTATCTATTTGCATTGGCCGGGTTAAGCATGAAATGCAGGAAAGATTCAGAAGCAAGCATAAAAGAAAAGAAAATCTTAGTCACTTAAGTAAATAAAATAGTTGATTTTAATATGCATGATCATGTTTGGCCTAATGAGATTCATGTTGATGAATTTCACAGGTAAGCTTCAAACCAAGTTGGTTGCAGCTGTTAAAAGAACGAAGCAATTACTTGTTAATGGGATAAGAGTGAGCAACTGTATACATAAAAGATGGAAGCTGATCAAATAATTCTTCACCTAGTTGAAGAACTGCTTCAAACAATTAAGAAGACTCAAGAAAATCTTGGAGAGATGATAAAATTGTAAAAGCAGCAGAATGCAATGAACCTTAAAATTTTGCACGATTCAATTCATTTACAAAAGGAAGTAAAAGGTGTTTTGGAAACCGTGGAAAAGGGTGAATGCCAAGAAATTCTAAAAGAGTCTCTTCCAGATCGGTCAACCAAGAAACACACTCACATAGAAATAAATGTAAATGAGGTGCAAACAGAAGGAAACATTGAAAAGAAAGTCAAGCCAACTGTGAAATGTTGGTATTGTGGTGATAATCATTACCTCAATAAATGTCCAACAAGAGGTAGCAAGAAATATGAAAAGAATGAAATTCCAAGAGGGTTCTCGTTTTGGTCAATCTACTAGATGAGTTGGAAGATTCTAACTACTGGGAGCAGCAGGTTGAAGCAGGCCAGAATCCAGAGGATCTAGATTAGTTTAAAAAGATAGCTTGAAATCTCAAATGCAGGGTCAGCACTGTAACATTTTGTGAATTTTGTATATATGTTAATATTGTTTATGTATTTTGAACAATTAAACACGGAGGACAGTGCAAAATTTAAGGAGAGGGGAATGTAATACCCCTGAACTGATCTTACTTATAATGTTAATATTATTATGTAATTCCAGTAAGCAAGATAATTGTACATTCTAAAATTATAATAATACAAATTATAACTGACAGTGGCTAAGACAGAACACTGAAAAGATCAGGAACTTGTGTATTCACTCGAAACAGTAAGGGGATATATATATTGTTAAATATAATTTAAATCCTAAGTAAAATTTTATGAATATGTTATTTCTTTATGATTATGTAGAGTTCGAATCACCATAAAAATGTTAGCATATTTCAGATCCATGGATCGTAAATTAATCTCCGTGGCTTATACAAAGTATTAATAATCATACTAAATCGCAGCATGGGGAATTTAATCTCCGTGGATTTAATGGATCAGACCCTCATTGATATGATAATGCATACGGGACCTTGTCTTATGCGTCCAGTCATATGGACGCTATCTTAGTTTTGTAAAGTTAGTCACAGCAGATCTAATGAACAAATAAATCAGTCACAACAGATGAATAAGAAGATATGGTGCAAAACTGTGCAAAAAACATGCAGCAGTGCTCTCTATCCCAGAAAGGGTGAATGAATTACAATAGATTACAATACAATCCAATATCTGTCAATGGCAATTCGAATTGACTAAGTAGGCCATTCGAATCACTGAAATGGAGTAGCTTGACTCAATCTAGGAGTCCTCATCAATCATCGGTGTTGCTCATCAATCACAACAAACAGTCATCCAGGTGTCAAGCTGAGTCTAACTGATCATAATAAATGTAACTGAAGTGTGTAGCACTGATATAGGATCTGGAGGCTCAGTGGGGGCGCATGGGAGGCTAACTGGAGTCAGAACAAGTCACCTAATCGAACTGGAGGTCAATCGGAGGTGAAACAGTCAGTCAGGAGTGAAATCGGAGTGAAATCAATCAGAATCGGAGCTAACTGAATGTAACTGGAGTGAATCTGCAGTGGTAGGTGAACAAGTGCGCCCTTCTCTGTCAGTAGGTGAGAAGAGGGCGCCTTTCAGCTTAGGAGGGCTAAAACTCTGTGGAAAGTGGCTCCCGGGTGCTAGAAGAAGGTGGATAAGGTGCTGGAGGCATCAAACTGGTGACTGGACTGCATATCCTGAAATAGATCATGCAATATCCTGAAGTAGATATGTATCCTGAAATAGATGATCCTGAAATAGATATGTATCCCGAAATAGATGATGGATATCCGAACACCCCCCCTCAAGCTAGACTATGATGTGCCAACTAAAATAATGTGGGGCCCTGGTAACTATGACCAAAGGTCACCCCAATACAATAATCCAAAAAAAAAACTAATAACAGTCAATAAACCGAGGAAATGGGGAAAACCTCATGGGAAAAATACCCCCCCTCAAAATAGACTGTAGTACACCAAAAGATTTAACTGCTCCAAAATCAAGTAGATATGTCTGGAGGTATCTTACTCTTGGGAGTAAATGGATCATGCTCCAAAAACATGTGCTTGAATTCTCCATCAGTGGATGCAAGCGAATGTGGAGACTTTAAGAACTTGCTCTTCATACCGAAAAAGGTGAGAACAAATCTGAAAATATGAGGATGATCCTGGAACCTGTGATTCGAACCAAGTGAGGTAGGAATAGCTCCAATCGGATCAAATAGATCTTGAAACTTGAACTTCTTATCAATAGAAGTTAAATCAGCTCCAAAAATAGATGAATGGTTTCTTGAGATCTCCTTTGAACCAACAAGGGTGAGATCAAAACCAAAATCAGCAAAAAGTGCATGAGATTTGAACTCAAGCGAATGGTAGTGCTCTTCATCTTCATTAAAAATCTGAGAAACTTTGCAAATGATAGAACATAAGTCTATAGGAGGCATGCAATCAAGGAGGGCGAATGATTCACCTCCAAAATCAGATTTTACCTCCAAAACTTCAAGTATATCATTATTCTGCATGCCGGCAAACTCATGTGAAAGAGAGGATTCAAGAACCTCTTCGGAATCTAGAGTATGAGCTGCTTTATCTTGCTCAGAATTCGAAATAGAAGACATTGAGAGAGTGAGTTTTGAATCTATAGTTTCTTCTTCATCTTGAACAATTGTTGAGGCCAACACATGATCGGAAATAACACATAAGGAGATCTCACTGGGCTTGTTCTCCAAAAGGCTAGCATGATCCTCTTCTTCCTGCTTTCCAAATTCTCTGTCAAGTTGGACCCATAGATCACTTGGATTTTCAGCAGTCTTACTGAGGTAGCGCATACAAGGAGACATAGAAAGACATATTGCTCCAAAAGCTCTGTCACAATCATTGAGCCAATCATTCTCCTCTTCATCGGAATAAAAAACTCTTGTATTACCAATGCACATATCAAAAAGACATTGTCTCTTCAAGAATGCAATCATCTTTGGTTTCCATTCATCATAGTTGAATGGAGTAAGAATATTTTGTGAAGAAGAAGTCTCCATCTTTGCATTAGCGAATGCACATGGAGGAAGTAAGAAACCTGCAAATCACACACAAACAAACACTATGTTTTCAGCCTTGCATGCACATGAGCGAATGCACATGAGATTTTGCATGCCACTGCTGAAAATATATTGGTGAGCAAAGATTGCTCTCTCTTCATGTAGAACACCTGTAGAAAAGAGATCTTGTCCCTGCAATGGCTCTGATACCATGTAAAGTTAGTCACAGCAGATCTAATGAACAAATAAATCAGTCACAACAGATGAATAAGAAGATATGGTGCAAAACTGTGCAAAAAACATGCAGCAGTGCTCTCTATCCCAGAAAGGGTGAATGAATTACAATAGATTACAATACAATCCAATATCTGTCAATGGCAATTCGAATTGACTAAGTAGGCCATTCGAATCACTGAAATGGAGTAGCTTGACTCAATCTAGGAGTCCTCATCAATCATCGGTGTTGCTCATCAATCACAACAAACAGTCATCCAGGTGTCAAGCTGAGTCTAACTGATCATAATAAATGTAACTGAAGTGTGTAGCACTGATATAGGATCTGGAGGCTCAGTGGGGGCGCATGGGAGGCTAACTGGAGTCAGAACAAGTCACCTAATCGAACTGGAGGTCAATCGGAGGTGAAACAGTCAGTCAGGAGTGAAATCGGAGTTAAATCAATCAGAATCGGAGCTAACTGAATGTAACTGGAGTGAATCTGCAGTGGTAGGTGAACAAGTGCGCCCTTCTCTGTCAGTAGGTGAGAAGAGGGCGCCTTTCAGCTTAGGAGGGCTAAAACTCTGTGGAAAGTGGCTCCCGGGTGCTAGAAGAAGGTGGATAAGGTGCTGGAGGCATCAAACTGGTGACTGGACTGCATATCCTGAAATAGATCATGCAATATCCTGAAGTAGATATGTATCCTGAAATAGATGATCCTGAAATAGATATGTATCCCGAAATAGATGATGGATATCCGAACAAGTTTTTATTAAAAATTCTGTCAAATTGAATTTTAAAATAGTATCGGTATATGGTAGGAGGATCGATTGAATCTTGCCTAGATGGCATATCATTATCAGATTCAAGAAACTAAATAAGAGATGAAATTTGAACTTATTATTAACGTAGATTAATTTGTGAAAATTAGTCGGGTACAAAGAGTCAAACCTTTGTCACTAAATGCATGATGTGATGCTTATGAGAGAAAACTTCATAGGCAATTAGATTAGTGATAGAACTAAATTGATGTCGATTTTGTATGGAATCGTTGTGTTGACCAAACTATTACCTTCATGTTAAATAATGTGTATAAGCAGTAGCTAGATCAGAAATTTCGGTGCATTAAATGATAGTGCATATAACACTCCTATATATATCGATACTTCTCTATTTATGATATAAGTTGAACTGCTAATTCAAATAATTGAATGCCTTCTTGTACTCAAGTTACAATCTCACACATTTATACTTGATGCTAAATATCAATGGTATAAGTATACTTATGTATGTATTTAACGTGTATTCAAATGGCACGATAATGACAAGAGAAAGTAAGATATTAAAAATAGATTTTACATAGAAATGATTAACTTAAGAGTTGATTAATGATGTGTGTATATATATATATATAAACGTGGAAGAGGATATATATTGGTCTACATCATTATTGGGGATGTATGATCCCATATTAAATTAAGTACATTAAGATATATATAGTTAGATTACAACTTCTTTTTATGAAAGATTGTTTTTGAAAATTTACATGTGCATATATGTTCTTAGCTTTAAGAAGTTAATGGAGTATAGTTTACATACATATAATATGCACTAAAATTACTTTTGGACTAGTAGCCTTACAATATGATGCATGTGATAAATATATTGGGGTACAATACATGTTTGATACTTTTTATCTCAATTATTGTTTTTAAGGAAAGGAAGAAGTTAGATGTATTACATAGATATGCATAATGTTAAGTTTCATATTATAAATTAAGCAAATATATTTTTGAAAAGGTTATGCATCTGAATTGAGTAAGATCCTATTTTCATCAAGTTTTTTTTAATTTTTCATTTTTTTTGTATTTTGGGGTTGTGACACAAAAGAAGAGTGAAAAATTAGAGCTTGTGCATATAAATGTATGGGGATCGACTCAGGTACAATCTCTCTGTGGCTCTCATTATTATCTTACTTTTATTGATGATGCAACTAGAAAAACTTGGGTTTATTACATTCGATAAAAATATGATGTTTTTGTTATTTTTAAGAAATGGAAAGATTTGTTTGAGAATACGACATGAAAAAGGTTAACGTGTCTCAGATTTGATAATGGAGGTGAATACTGCAGCAAGGAGTTTGATAATTACCATTCATACCATGGTATTCGTAGAGAGAGGATTGTTCCAGGAACACCGTGCAAGAAAATGGTGTGTTAGAAATGATGAATAAAACAATCATGGAGCGTGCAAGGTTTATGAGATTGCATGCGGGGTTTCCCTTACAATTTTGGGAAGATGATGTAGATACTGCTTTTTACTTAATAAACAAAGGGACTTCAAGCGCTTTGGATGCTGAGATTCTAGAGGAGGAATGAATAGGTAAAAAGGTAAACTACTCATTTCTGAGAACTTTTGGTTGTGACGCATTTGTCCATATTGATAAAGAAAATAAAATAAAGCTTGAGGCTAAATCCAAGAAATTTAGATACAGGGTTGATGATTTTGGTTATCGCTTATGGGATTATGAAAATAACAAAATTATTAGGAGTAGAGATGTGGTATTCAATGAAAATGTCATGTATAAAGATCAGTTGTAGGGAAATAAACATGAAAATGAAAACACATAGTACATAGTGCTTGATGAAATCCAAGAAAATGAAGTTCCAAAGGTGCTTGAAAATCAAGAACAGTAGCAGGTACCTCAAATTCCTGCAAGTGTTAGAATATTTACCAGGTCAAGGAGAACCCCTGAATAATACTCTCCTTTAGTGTATTATTTATTGATGACTGATTCTGGTGAACCAAGATGTTATGAATAATCAATGTAGGTGGAAATTAGAAAGAAGTGGGAGCAAGGCATGAATGAGGAGATGGACTCATTGCTAAGAAACCAAACTCAGGATTTGGTTTAGTTGCATGTAGGTAAAAGAGCATTGCAGAACAAATGGGTTTACAGGTTGAAGGCAGAAGATGGAGGACAAAAACAGTACAAGGTCAGACTTGTTGTAAAGGAGTTTGCACAAAATAAAGGTATAGACTTTGATGAAATAGTTTCTCATGTTGTTAAAATGACTTCAATTAGAACTATTTTAAGTCTAGTGGTTGTAGAAGATTTGCATCTTGAACAGTTAGATGTAAAACAACCTTTCTCCATGAGGATTTGGAGGAAGAGATTTGCATGCAGCAACCACAGAGGTATGAGGTCAAAGGGAAAGATAATTTAATATGCAGTTTGAAGAGGAGCTTGTATGGCATGAAGCAAGCTCCAAGGCAGTGGTATTTAAAATTTGACAAGTTTATGACACAACAAAGTTATAGTAGATGTCATTATGACCATAGTGTTTATTTCAAGAGGCTAGTTAATGGAAGATATTCAATTATCTTGTTATTGTATGTGGATGACATGCTTGTTAGGTCTAACATGTAGGATATAAATGTGCTCAAAAAAAATTAGCTAATTCATTTGCGATGAAGGATTTAGGTGCTCCCAAGCAAATCCTTGGTATGAAAATAACAAGAGACAAGAATAATTACAAATTTACATTGGCTCAAGGTGATTACATAGAAAATGTACTGGAGAGGTTTAAAATGCAGGATGCAAGATCCATAACAAAATGTTATGAAGATGTTACAAATGAATTTGTTTTTAAAGATCCATAATGGAATTTATGTGTTATAATTGTAAAAAATTGTGAATAAATAATATTGCAAATTAAGTTTGTAGTTATGTAGTGTAAATGTTCACTTGGAAACTTGAAGATTTGGAAAATTACTCCAAAAAAGTTGAAAACATTGAATTGACCTATAAGACACTTTTATAGGAACCCTGGAGTGAGAGGTTTAAGGTTAACATTTTCTATAAAATTGCTAGATAAATTTAATTTATAAATTCATAGGTTTTCTATATAAATTTGGGTGATTATTAGTGGTTTAGAACATAAAATATTAATTGTATATACGTGAATAAAAAAGTATCAGAATAAAATGAGTGAAACAAATTTATTTGGAAAAAAATGAAAAATGATCTAATTTTTAATTAAATTTAATATTTAAAAATATAAATTACAATTTTAAAACAATAAAATTAAATTTAAAATTTAAAAATAAAAATTACAAACTTAAAACAATCCTTTATTTCTAAATATAATTCATAAAAATTACATGTGTTTATATATTTTTATCAATCTATAAAGTAAACATATTTATAACAAAGTGTTTGTTTACATATTTATAGGTAAGAAGGTGATATATATAATAATAATAATTAGTTTACATTATCTTAATTATATATATTATAATTAATTTACATTATCTTAATTATATATATATTATAATTAATTTACATTATCTTAATTTCAATATATAGAGTTATAATTTATAAAATATTTTAAATTTTTTGAAATAAATATATTGTATTATATTATTATTTGAAATGGATATAAATATATAATGACATGCTGAGAAGGGATAATATATTTTTCATACATATTATAAAAAATACATTAAAACTATGTTAATCAGGGCATAAAGACTCGCTACGTTATCACATAAAAATAAAGCTCACTAAATTAGAAAAAGAAAAGTAAGTATATATATATTATTTTACAAAACAAAACTTAATATTAATTTTTTTTTAAGACTGGGGTATTAAACAACTTTACTTTAGTGCTCATTAGGATAGTTAACTTTTATTGTGATAAAAAGCTACTTTCCGTAATGTAATTAAAGAATATTAATAAAATATAATAGAATAGTGATTACATTCAATTTCTTATAATGGTATTTTTGTTTTAATATCTTTTACACAAAAGTGAATAAGTACGGCGATTTAGCAAATGGTCTCACTCGCAAATTATATATATAATAAAAGTACGGCAATTGACGCATAAATAACAATCCATGTAAATTAACATTTAAAACTTAAAAATGGCAGTTTAATTTATAAAATTTACCAAGGGCCAATGACGTCCATTTAACTTTTACCGTCCATTTGTAACTCTCATCGTGTTCATCCACGAAATATGAGTCATTTCAATTTTCGATCCTCACGATTCATGGAAACGACAGAATGTGATGGCTACACTCCAATCGACAGTCAAAGCTGAACAATGGAATCTCGTCACTACAAAGATTTATGTACTTTCACACCTGCAACTTCTGCAACTTTAATCGAATATGGAATATTTATAAAGATATATGCGCTGACAACCCTGTGTATAGTTCATAAATTAATTAAAATCACATATACGACAACGTAATGCGCTGCTTTTAATGGCGGAAGAGTAAACACAGATGATGTGTCTTCCATACTGAGTACATATTTCCATTACGTAACCTATTTTAGTTCATATTTTAGTGCTGCATGTCGGTTGCCGAATTGAATAATGAAGATTAGTTAATCCAACAAATTTGGCGTGAGAAAAGCACAAGGAATAAAACTCCAATGTCAATTTGTTGAACTTCTGGTTTTATATTTTAATCAGCTTCGCTTACTGTAGCTCCCAATAATCACTTGATCAAATTTATAGTGGAACTTTACTTTATTAAAAAACAAGAAAACGTATAGTGGAACTTTAATTTATTAAAAAACAAGAAAACGAAGTGGCTGTAAATTTGAATGAGAAAAAACTTAAAAAAAACATTAAAAAATTAAAAGAGATATATGGTGATACTGGTTAAGTTCCATTTAAATCAATTTTAGTTTATTGAATCTTATAAAGTCTGTTGTAAACTTTTCTTCTGAGCTTAAAGTATATATTATGAAATTGTTATGTTATCTAATATAGATATTTATGAAGTTGATGTGAGTTATTCAATAATACATTGATAAAAGCACATGATTCATCGTATGGCATAAATGAAGCATCATGACAGATTTATACTAGAATTTAAAAGAAAAAGTGACACTTGAGTGAAGAAAGCTGAGAGGTTTTGCAGAATGCACTTGAAGAATATAATAATTAATAAATTGATGTGGGAGAAGTACACCAGAGTAGTATATTACTTATTTTTAAATGGCTTTGAAAATTTTAGTTTGGTCGGAATTTCGAAATTAGATTTGATTCTTAATTTTTTACCAAATTTGTTAGATCGGAGAGAAAGAAGAAAAAACTGAGAAGGAAGAAGTATAAAAACTTGAATTATAAAAAGTGTTTGGAATATTTTTTTTATTAAGGAAGCAAAATTTTGAGTGATTCAAATTATGATTTTGAATTTCTAAATAAATTCAACAACCTTCAAAACACCTATACACCCATTTTTTTTTTAGAAATTTAAACACTTATATTTAAAATTTTAAAAATTCTTCAAAATTTCTACGGGATTACTCGAACTAGAAAAACGTTTCGGCTATAATTATTATAAATGGGGTGCTTTTTTGGTCGGGAATCAGATAGTACATTGGGAATCAGGTACAATATAAATATATAGGATTGTCGCCAGTGTTTTCCCTCAACGGGCAGGATAAAAGACAATCAAAACGCCCAGCTTTTCTGCAATTTTGGGTCCAAAACTAGTTAAATTATTTTGTTGGAAATTGCTATTTTTACATTTTTGTAATTAATTGTCCAATTTTAAAACTACCCAGCAGGGTTGGAATTTGACTGGAAAAATGTCGGTCATGGGCTATTTTGTTAGTCAAATACAACTTAGATTTTATACTTCCCGTCATAAAAAAACAAAGAAAATTGCAAAAAGTTTATATATTGTGTGGAAAGAGTCAATTTTAACCGCTGAAATTTTTTCCAAATTCCTAACATACTATCAGATGGCAGAAATTGTTACCATCTAAGCACCCAAGAATTGCTCTACCAGATTACAACTAGTCCAAAGTATTTTAATTAACCTTTATACAACTCCAATTCTAATCCTAATTACAAAACTATACCAGCATGACAGCCAGTTTCCAGCTATTCCATAACATTTTAGTTAGCCCTTATACAACTCCAATTCCAACCCGGATTGCAGAACTGTACAAGCATGACAGCCGGTTAGTTACAATCGAACTGAACTATTAAAAGTAAATCAAAGAAAAGATTGCAGCCTTGGAAAGCGTGCGAGCCAGTTAGGTCGAATAGAACTGAACTATTCAAATTAACGAAAAAGAAAGTTTACAGCCATGGACAAGCGTGCCAGCCAGTTGGGTTGGGTACAATCGAACTGAACTATTAAAAATTAAATGAAAAGTCAAATTTACAGTAAACAATGCTCCACAGTCTTTACTTTTGTAGTTTCTGTGTCAATTTCGTTATGGAATTTGCTATGAACTTGGCCCAAGTTATCCGTTATAAAACGCGTCCATCGTGAAATGGACAAATATCTCTTTCTATGAGGCCCACTTCCCCACTCTGCCTCTGCATCAATGTCTGCCATTACTTCATTCCCACAGCATGTGCAGGTGGGTCATTGAAGACACGTGCTTGCATCCCATATGCTGCTAACTAAAGGAAACACATTCTGATTCAAACATCAATTTACGATGGAACCACCATATTCAGGAACTGAAATTCTCGAATGCTACAGTTGGAAGAAGAATACACATCTATATATAGTGCATGATCTTCATTGCAGATCCGAACAAATAAGCCTTCTGCCTTTGTTTAAGTCCTCCGTTTGAGATCTCCTTGATTCTCAGAATTCCAAAGAGGTACAGCCCTTTTAATTTTTATTCACAGCTGAGTCACTGTTCTGGGTAATAATTCCAGTGGTTGTTCTAACTTCTGATTGCTAATCGATATGATATATTGTTGCAGATCGATGGGACTGGTAAAGAGTATTGCAATGGTCTCATTGTTGACATTCATCTGGTTATTAACTGGAGCTCATGGATTTGGCGGCTGGGAGTCGGCTCATGCAACATTCTACGGTGGCAGTGATGCTTCTGGGACAATGGGTAATTATATTTTAGAATTTGACATCTTTTGCTCTATTGCATATATACATCATTATACTTTTTGTATCCATTAGCTGTATCTCCTTAATTTGGTCAAATTTTTGGGTCCAGGAGGGGCGTGTGGATACGGGAATCTGTACAGCCAAGGTTACGGAACCGATACTGCTGCTCTTAGCACTGCTTTGTTTAACAACGGGCTCAGCTGCGGAGCTTGCTACGAAATGAAATGTAACAACGATCCCCAATGGTGTTTACCAGGGACAGTTAAGGTCACGGCCACCAACTTCTGCCCGCCTAACAACGCTCTCCCCAACGACAACGGTGGATGGTGCAACCCACCGCTGCAGCACTTTGACATGGCCGAGCCCGCCTTTGAAAAGATCGCCAAGTACAAGGGTGGGATCGTTCCCATCGTATACAGAAGGTAATTATTTCCGAGCATGTTCATGTAGCCAGTCATTTTCTGATTATTCTTCCTTTCCAGCAATGGTGGCGTTTTTATTTGTAAATTTGATGGATCTTGTTTAGTTCTTCTGTCTATATGGTCATTAATTTATCGGTACTCTATATGGTTATTAATTTATAAGCGGCTTAATGCAGGGTCCCATGCTTGAGGAAGGGAGGAATTCGCTTCACCATCAACGGCCACTCATACTTCAACCTGGTGCTCATCTCGAACGTTGGAGGAGTTGGAGATGTCCACGCGGTTTCGATAAAAGGGTCAAAGACTGGTTGGCAGGCCATGTCACGCAACTGGGGACAGAACTGGCAAAGCAATTCGTACTTGAACGGGCAGAGCCTCTCCTTCAAGGTCACCACCAGCGATGGCAGGACAATTGTTTCATATAACGCCGTCCCTTCTAACTGGCAATTTGGCCAGACATTCCAAGGAAGCCAACTCTAAGGACATACAAATTAGCCGATTGAATAGGTATAGAGACCGATCAGTCATTTGGGATGATGTGGTGACTCAAGTACACCCTCTTCCTCTTCTTAGCATTGTTATGTACTGATTATTGAATTGTATTATCTATCTCGATTGATAGAAGATCATTGTTGAAGAGTATGTAGGCCAGACTCTGCCACTTTATTACTATAATCTTCTGAATAATTGTCTATGTCCATTCCTTGTAATCTCAGTTATTGCGTTCATCTAATGTATAAATATATCTTTAAGATTTATTTTAGAGATATATGTACAAAATATTTTATTTATTTATTTTTATTTTTAAGGTTTTGTATTTATAAATCTAGTTACTGTGGATATTTGATATCACATAATCTAGGACACTACTACCAATCTCACTTTATAAGACCATCGTAAATGATTAGATCTTGAGAACTACAAAGTTTGATTAGTTCACTACCAAACAAATTTTTAACCAAGTTTTCAAAGTTTCTTTTATATATGCTAGCTAACACAAGGTTCTCATCTAGCCATAGCCATAAAGCATTAAAGTTTAAATCATTGCTTAAGATAATAGTTTGTTCCTCATTATCCTATTTTTAAAAGTGGAGATAAAAAAATTTCCATCCAATTTTATGATTAACTTTCTTTTAGCCAAATTACATGAAATTATTTTGGAAAGAAAGGTCACATATGGCTAGAAAGTCATACTTAGGAGCATTGTAGATAAGTGTTGTAATAATAAAACCAATCTTTGTTGTATTTTGTTGACTATACAAAAAAGCATTTCACACAATGGATGGAACTAGCCTTTCAAATAGATTAAAAGAGCTAAAAGTTCTATTCGAGTTAAAATCTACTATGATAAGATTGTATGAGAAGGTTATTGTTAAGTTTATGAACTCTAAGGGCTAGTCGGAAGATATTGATTTTAATATAGGATTCAAACAAGGTTGTCCCCCATCACTTGTCCCCTACCCATTTTGGTATATACATTGACAAGCTAGAGGGTTGTTTGGAAGAAGCAGGTTGTGTTGGCATGAATTTGGTTGGTATAGTCATTGTCCTTACAACAAGGAGTCCATATGATTTTGTCACAATGTCAAGCAACTAAAAATTCTTAAGGATTTTTTCTCTAGTATGGGTATGATTGTTAACACTGACAAAAAAAAGGTTATGATAATCAAATCCCAAAATATCGCTTACTCTAATTTCATGTATGACACCAACAACTTGGAGGAAGTGACTTCATACAAATATCTCATAATCGATCTTCATCACAAGCTTAACTTGAACCATAGAATTGAAAAAACGATTAATGGAGGGTGGAAAACTTATTATTAACTTGAAAACAATTGTAAATCAACTAAGCTTTGAATTTTGATAACAAGAAACTCTTCTTTGAGACTCTTGTCACTCCTGTTATCTTATATGAATGTGAAGTTTGGGGTTGCAACATCTCTAGAGATTCATGGAGAAGGATAGAACAAATCCAAAATATATTTATAAAATATAATATGAAAATATAAACAATACACCCTATCCTATTCTCCTCATAAAAGCGAGTCTTTCCCCGATTGAGAGCATTGCTATGACTAGGTACCTAATGTACGAGAACAAGATCAACAACATGAGAGATAAGAGGCTTCCTAATATTGCTTCATACTCTAGTCTAAACCACCCGCAACTTAAGCAAGGTTGGCATAAAGACACGATGTTTGCCTAAATCATTGGGGATTTAAGGAATAGGTCACTTTGGAGAATAGTGATGATATTAAAAGCCACTTATTACGTCTAAATTTAAGGAGAAGTTGTGAAGCAATAAATATTTAGAGGATACAAGAAAATCAAGATATTCTAAGGAGGTGATCAACCATAATTTAAAGATCAAAAGAATCTCTCTATAACTAGTCTAAGAAGACATTCAACATTTCTAAAATAAGAACAAACTCTCACGAGCTTCATAGTGAAATAGCGTATTGGACAGTTTCTAAAATGTCATAGGATGAAAGAATTTGTCGTCTTGTGATACTAAGAGTGTTGAACATGAAGATTACTTTCTCATAGAGTGTGATGCATACACCCACATTAAAGTGCAATTTCAAAATATCTACTATGATATAACTTTCCTAACTTTTTAACTCATCACAACTACAGTGATTTATGAATATTTCTTTTAGAGATTTTTAAGTGAAAAATAAAATTATAAAGAAAACCAATTGATTACTTACAATTTTTAAAATAGGATAGATTAAAGTTGATTTATCATCATCACATATATATAAAATTAAAATTAAAATAAATAAATAAAAACTTTGAAACTCAAAAAAAATAATATTTTAAATGAGAGGAAAAAAGACCAGCATTATTAATATTGAGATCCTTTATATATGTTCAAAATTTCCTAACAATGTGTATTATTTTGGTTATTGTGTTAATAGAAATGAATATCATGTAACTTTGTATTATATGTCCCATAGCTCTGCATGGATGCATTAATCCCTTCCATACATGCAAATTTTTTCCATCAACCAAAGTTTTACATAATATTTTTTTTTATAATAGTAACGAAGAGGATGACATGAGTAGGTAAAATCCTTAACAAATAAATGAAACAGTGAATGACATTATCAACGATTCCTCTTATAAAGCCAAAATATACATATCTCTTAGAATTTGAGATATTATTTTATGATATAAAAGGGAAGATACCTTTTACCTTTTGGGATGATTCAGCACTATTCAATTTTCTATATGCTGAAAAATGATTGAAGTCCTGATAACGGCCTACATTATATATTGCAATCAAATGCTTATCTAATGAGAAATTTGCTGATTTAAAAATTAAATATACAAACATCTTTGCATTTATTATTATTATATATTTTATTATTATAACTAATTGACTCTATTATCAAAATTTTAGGTCATTTCAATGACCTAATATGTAGAGAGTCTACTCGATGACTTTGTAGACAGGGTTGATTGGCTTGGAATTATCGTTTCTCTTTTTCTATATATATAAACTTGTATGGTCTATCCATTCTTGTTATGACTTAAAGGATTGCCATGTAAATTAATGGCTAATTAGATTTGTTGTTGAACATCTTTAAAGATAATATTATTTGTATCCAAAGTCTCGGTTTGCTTACGCGGGCATATACTTTCCTTAATATGATTTTGATCAATATATGATGTTCTTAACAGTTTTAAGAGTTAGTTTACATTATTTGTATCCAAAGTCTTTGTTGCTTACACAGGCATATACTTTCCTTAATATGATTTTATCAATATATGATGTTTCCAAGAGTTTTTAAGTATCGGCATTTTTTTAAGATAGAATTTCAAGCTATAAGAAAAATAATTTGTATTAGATTTTCATAATATGTGAAGTTATAATAAAAGTTGTTGTATTCTCTTTCCAGAACTTAAGTGCAAATTTTGAAAGATATTTTTATTCCCAATTTCATTGTTGCTAAATTGAAGATTGACATGAATTGGATGACTCATATTCAATACCTAGAGATTGAGAATTCTACTTTGCTTGCATTCTTGAGTATGTGGCTTTACTTTTCTGGCTTTACTTTTCTGCAATGAACAGTTTGATAGTTGAGAACGCTCTAGCACTGAAGGAGTGAGTTCTATCTAGGTAGGGGCATATCATAAGCTTCAACTTTCAAGCAAATAGCTTATTACAAAAAATATCTTATGGGATTTCTATCACATTTCAATAAATTCAAATATCAATACTTTTATGAATATAACATGAACTGCAAGATTTTGATTTTCTCTTTTGCAAACAAACTTCACCACAAGAAGCATAAAGCACCCGCAGGGCATTGTCACCTAGTGGCTCTTGTTTTCTTTAGTGTTAATAGAAATGAATCTCATGTAACTTTGAGAAGTTTTATTGTTTATGTAACAAATTTGAGATTTATTCTTATAACAATGACTATAGTCATAGTTTTGCTACAAATCTGAATTTATTTTTATAATAATAATAATAATATAAAATTAATTAATTTTTATAATGTAACAAGTTAAATCTTGGTTTTAATTTTCTTTTAATTTTTAAAATGTAATGTTGGTTTTGATTCTTCTTAATTCTTATATCTATCTATCTATATATAATTTTTCTCTATTTAAATTATTAATGTTATATGTGTGACACATTATTCTAGATGTATTTAATTACTTTCAGGTCATACCTACACCTACTTACTTTGTGTGCAACTTTCTACTTATAAAATATTATATTAGATTAATAAATAAAAATCAATTTTACCATCTATTCAATATGAGACTATAAAATTTAATATGAATCTATTTAGTAATTATATTTGTACACATTTTCTTGTGCAATAATTTTAATTTTTTTTTTCTTCTCAAGCATAAAAAATTATCTCTTGTTATTCCATAGAATCAAAGAGTACATAGACCAACTATGCAATTTGGATTCCTACAATGAGGAATCAAATAAAGGACATAAACATATTCCAACATACTACAATACTGCCAAGAAAAGTCTGATATCAAAAGCCACAACCAGAGCAACAAAACAACATACATCCCCAACCAAATGATAGTGAGTCTAAGCCCAACTAAAAACATAAGGATTGGCATCCGAGAAACATAATGACTAATTCAAAAAGAGAACAGATACCTGAAAAGAGGGACTTCCTTCCAAATATTCTTCAATATGAAGAATCCCTTCTTCAATTCCCAAGGCAACTTTTGAGACATTGTCTGCAACCACATTGTATTCTCTATATATGTGATCAATATTGAAATCTGAAAATGCATCCAAGAGGTCAGAAATCCTTGAACACCATTGTGCCAAAGAGAGAACCTGAATCTTAAACAGTTTCTAACCTAGATGACAATGACTAAAGAGTCACCCAAAATATGCAAAGAATCTATGCCCACAAAAGTTGCAAATTTAAGTAATGTCCATAAATCCATAAGCTCTTCTTTTGAATTTGTGCCTAAACCACAATTCAGATCTTCATTTATTTGCAAGAAAATTACAGCACCACACATACCCTTCTGAGTAGTCCCATAAAAAAATCTTGTAGCAAAATTCAAAGTGGGAACTTGAGGTACATTTCTTACTTTCTTCATAATATCCATAGAACCACAATCTTTGTACAAACTAATAATTCTAACACAACAGGCCGAAATGTTCAATTTTTTATCTTCAAAAATATAAAAGTTCCTCGACTTCCAGATGTCCCAGCAAATGAAAACATGTAAACATTTTATGCTCATGATGTTTCCTAACCCAGTGTGCCAGATTATCTTCCATTGAAAGAGCTCCCTAGTCCCGTGGAATTTTGAGATCAGAAGAGACAACCTGCCATACCTTCTTACTATATGGACAATGAACACATATGTGATTAATAGATTCACTATCTTGCTTACAAAGAAAACAAATGTTAGGTCCATTCCAACCTGTTCTAAGAAGGTTGTACCCAAGTTAGAATACAATTTTCACATACAAGCCAAAATAAAAATTTAAGCTTTAAAGGCATGTTCCACTTCCAAATTTCCTGTACTACCACTTAGAAACAAAATTTGAGAGGCAATTTGAAAGTTTTGAATAAGTAGCTTTTGCAAAAATTTGTCTCGTGGCATAATTTGAGCACTAAACCAATTCATGTTGTATATCCCTGAGTCTAATACTAGCTTTGTTTAATGAGAAAATATACCTATTTCATTCTTCATCCCAAATGCTACCAAGGATCAAGTCCTCAGCAGTCAACCTGTATGACTCAGCATGTCTCAACCATTGAGGCCATTTAATATGAGCAAGAGTGTGAAAACAAAACTCAACAAGGTGATCCAAAATGTAAGAAGACAAAACATAATTATCTTCACTCCCAGTGACAATATTAGTTCCAATAAGAATTTGTTTCCCATTACCAACTTCCCATGATAATCCCCTACTGATCCAAGGAAAAGATCTAACAAATCCATTACAAAAGTTTGGCACATTGCTAATCTTTTTTCCTAAACTCCTAATCCAACACACATGATAGCTTTTAAGATATTTGGAATTTAAAACCTTAGACCAGAGACCATAACCAAAGATTCCCCTCCACATGCTTTTCAGACAAAGGGAGATATTGAACCAATATACATTCTTTATGTCCCAGCCCCCAAGATTCTTTGGTTTTTCCAACTTCTCCCAATTCACAAGATGCATTTTCTCCCCATATAATGAGCCTGACCAGAGAGTTGAAAATTTTCTTTGTAATAAGCTGCAGAATGGTTTGAGGGACCCAAGAAACTTGTAGGCCCAATTTCCAATTCTTTTCTCAATCTTCTTAACCAACCACATCCAGTCTTTAATTCTATAATTTTTTGGTTTTAAGAAATAACCCAAGTAGTTAATATCTTCATTCATTTCACTCACTTGGAAGGGCAACAAATTAGTAATCTGATGAATAATTTCATCATCAACTTTGTTACTGAGAAATACAGATTTGGAAGGACTAATCTCCATACATGAGGCATCACAAAATAAGGAAATGATCTTAGGAAATTCAAACCATTCCTCAACAATACCAAGACCAACATAATCACATTATCCACAGATAATAAATGGGTGATAAATAAAGTGGATGAATTTTAATACCAAGCATTTTGCATTTATATTTAGTCACATAAATTAATCAACTTAAACCTTCAATCACCAGAAGAAACATAAGTGGAAATAGTGCGTACCCTTGTCTCAAACCACATGCGCTATTGAAAAATATGGTAGGAGATCCATTAATAAGCACAACAAAGCTATCAGAGGTAACAAAGGCCATGATCCATTTGACCACTAAGAGAGGAAGACAAATATGTAAAAGAATCAGTTTGAGGTAAAACCAATTGACTTTGTCATAAGCTTTAACTAGATCCATTTTCAAAGCTAAGGCTTCCAAATTTTTTGCTTTAAAATAGTATGCAAAACTTCCTGAGTAACACCCACTAGATCCAAGATTTGTCTATTGGCTAAGAATCCAAACTCCTCTTTTGTCATCATCTTATCCAACTTTGGCTTGATTCTATTAGAAAGGATCTTCGTAATGACTTTATAAATGAGATTACAAAGAGAAACATGTCTAAAGTCAAATAAATTCATAGTCTTACTGCACTTAGGAATTAATAAGATACATGTACTATTAACATCTACTGAGGCAAATCCTTCAATCCTGGATTGTTCCACCGTATCTAACAACTCTTCACCCATAATATCAAATAAAGCAATAAAAATATCCACATGTTAGCCATCAGGCCTAGGGATTTTATCTCTGGAAAAATTATTAAGGACATCTTCAATTTCCTTTAAGGTAACAAGATTACCAACTTTTTGCCCCTCTTCAGCACAAAAAAAAGTAGGGAAATGGCTAATCACCTCTAATTGAGAGACAATGTTGGAAACACTTGGATCCTTAAAATGACTAGAGAAGTGATTAAAAGTTGCTTGTTCTATATCCTTTTGAGCATGAATAAGATTCCCATTCCCATCTTCCTTGTCCTAGATAGAATTCAGGTCTCTTAAAAAATTTGCATCTGGAAATAATGTACAAGTTCCCAACACCTCAAGTGGATATCAGGGAAAAATAGTTACTTCAATTTGGACTCATCTACCAAGAACTGTTCAAGAGTTGGTCGATCAACAAGGAAGCATTTAGATCGAGGAATATTGGACAAACTATAAGGGGTTCTAAGTACCCGAGAACCCCTTACATGATCACAACAACATTGATCAGTAGGTTATATGGGGAAGAGGATGAAACTATGTTTAAAGAAGAAAGGGTCCCCTTGATTCATCAAGTGACACAGGTAGGTACAATTTTCAATTGGGATCTCATTCTAGAATTTTACAATTTTACAATTTTTAATTTTTAGCCTCCCTCACATAGGCTATATCTAGAATCAAGCATGTAGTTGTAGGGATTGACCCATCATTCTTTATGTCCTCTGTAACATCCTCAAATTTGACCCCTATTGTTACTAATTTCTATAAATGTAATTATGATTATGTAAGCGGCCCTGGTGTGGAGCTAAAGGCCAAGGCCCCACTAGTGGACGAGGAAACTACTATTTTGTCTGTAAGTGTTATTTCACACTTAGAAGACTTCGGGATGTCGCATCTACAAGTTGACAACTAAATGCACTAGGGAAGTAACGAATAACGATATTAGAACATTCTAATGCTACTAACACTGGAGCAAAAATAAATCGACATAACTAGGGCCTTAAGAATAAAATCAATATCTAGGTGAAAGGACTAACGATTATACTACAGTAGCCGAGTGATTATGTTTGACGATTATACTACAGTAGCCGAGTGATTATGTTTGGTGTTGGTAGGGGGGAAAAAGCTGGGGAAGTCTTGATCTCTGACGTATGAGATATTAGACTGCCACGATTTTAGGTAAGCCTTCAATTATTGAGGATATTCTGCTTTTCGTTTATTTAACCTATGAGATTATTAAAAGATCATGATACCTTCTCATTGTTTATTTATATTTAGTAAAAATAATAGCCGCGATTGAAAGATATGCCTTTGTCTTTCTTCATTTCCATTTTATACCTTACATATATATTGATTTAGATTTCCCATATAAATGTTTCGGTTTATAATAAACCATATTAAAAGATCCTTGTTTTTAATTAGCTAATTCTCCATATTAAAAGATCTTTGTTTTAAAATAGTTAATTCTTACATAAAAGAAAAATAAAGAGATGTAATTGGGTCGAAGTAAGGGCACCGAGCATAGGTCTCACATTTATAGGAATTCGTTATGAGTGGCTTAACCTCATTATAATCTCATTATGTTTGTTTGAAATAAAATTCATTATAATTATGACTAGATCCTAAAAAAATTCATTATAATTATGACTAGATCCTAAAAAAGGGAAGAGTAACTTTGATGGGTCCCTTAGTGTGAAATTTTGGAAAAGAAGCTTAGCCTTAAAATATTACTTGAAACTTAAAGGATTATTTTAACATGCACCTAGGACTTAGTCTTAATGCATTTTATTAATACAATATATACCTTTAAAGGAAATACAAGTTTTATTTATTTGAGAGTTGTTTTACTTTATTTTCTTAAAAAGGTATATGAGGAATTTGTTAAGGAAATTAGACCTTTAGAATAGTTTGAAATAATGGTAATATAACTTTAGTATAATCACTTGTGTAATATCTTAAATCTTTTGGTCTAAAGTATAGAATCCTTGAGTTAGTTAGATAAATAATACTCTGAGGAGTGTGTTAAAGATAGTTTTTACTATGTGTTTTCGTGAGGCTAATGTAAGACTCGATACTTGGTTAGAAGGTAGATTGGAGCGATATTGAGAGACTAATATTTTATGTCACCAAGGTGATGGAGTATGGAAGGAGAGAAATAACCATGTGTAATAACTAGAAATGTGGGAAAGCAATTATGGCAACAACTTGTGTTGCAGTGTGTAAACTCCTCTTTTCCATCTTTTAATAATACACACTCAAACCTTTGTGGACTAACCCCTGTACGGGTGAACCACGTTACCTTGGTCTCTTGTGTATGTTTTTGGTCTATTATGTGTGTATATACTTGTGATGGGATTGGTTTATTTATATGCATACGTTGCATATCATTTGTTCATATGGATTATTCCTTTGGATATGTATGTACATTATGGTGATTATATGATTTTCATATGTGTTATTTGAATAATTGATGTTAATAACACATTTGTCGAGTGCATTGTGGAAAGGGATATTTCATGTTAAATGATGTTAAGGGATATTTTCATGTATTCAAAAGAACCATGAAGATGCTAGTATCATGATTGATTCAAGTTTGTAATTCTTCAATTTAGAAGGGTAATATTTTAATATGTACTAATATGCTAGCATTGATTGGAAGGCCTCTATAGTTGAAGATATATTTTTGTAAACACAGTATACAATCATGCTATAGCTTGAAATGACACCTCTCCGTCCGTGACGACACTTGCTTCCCTTGGTCGCATGACGACACTTCTTGAGATCAAGTTTAGTCACACAACAGGACAATTGTGGATGGAGGAGTCATTTGGGACACTAAAAATGGTTGTAATTACCTCATTCTTGACCCATTTGATGTTTATGACCCTTGGGAACAATTTTCCAGACCAAACCATCTCCTGAAAATGAGCAGAAAAGCCTGTTTTTGGCCATTTTTCAACATGAGCGCTGGTACACAGGCATGATAGTAGCGTGTGTACCCTACTTTGCTTCATTAAAGTAGTGCTCAACTCCATATGTACGCTACTTTGTCTACTGTAGAGTAGAGTACACCCCTGTTTTGGTCAAAATCTTGAAATTCGAGTAAGTTAAGTTGGTTGGGAAACCTCTTGAGTGGTTATAACTTCTTTTCCTCTTCCTCACTGACTATATAAGGAGGGTAGAAGGGCCATGTGAGGGGACTAATCCCAATTACAAAGTTATGCTGGAGGAATGGATACCCTCATCCCCCTCTCTTGTGCTTCAGTTTTGGTAAACCCTAGCACAGTTGATTAGAGGTTGGAATCCTTGGAGAACGAAAGCAGGAGACCTTGAAGCTAGGTTTCGTGAAGTGCCAAGCTTGAAAGAAGGTATAACTTTATGTACTTGCTTTCATTCATTAATAAATATCAGACGTTCTTTCCTTTCCAAATATGACCTAGTTATGTGTGTCTCAGATTTGATTACAGTTTGTTTATAATATGATGTCTTCTTCTATTATGAATATCCATCTTATATGTGTAGTCAAATGTGTTTGAGAAGGGTATCAAGTTGTTTTGCAGGTCTGGGCATTGTGACACTGGATAAGCATTGAAGAGTGAGGGAGGCAAAGCTAGGATCAACCTTCTGAATGAGGTGCCTACATCTCCAAACCCTAATCTCTTCATTTATTTGTTGTACTTGCAGAATTCTTGTAAGTCTATCTTTATCACCGTAAGTTGGTAGTTTCTCCCCTGAACTATAGGTGCATTTTTCCCACAACAAATCACGGTGGTTCCTACATGCAAAGGTTTCATACGAGATCCAATGAAGTGCATAAGAATCACTTAAGATTAAAATGTAAATTCCACCTGTTCTAAGCATGTACTAACACCCTTGCATAAATATTCAATGATAATGTTTATGAATCATTACAAGTCGCATTTATTAAATAGAAAAATTTGATACTAATTTTATATTTATAATTCCGCAAAGCATTTGTAATGGCAATTAGACCTTTTGGAAGGGAAATAAGACCACTTAGAAAATGTTTAAATTTTTACAATTTGGGTACGTGACAAATGGTATCAGAGCACTAGGTTAAAACACTCGGGCCTATTGGGCTCAACATGGATTGAGTAAAACATGAAAGTTGATGAACTAATCACTCGGTTGTTTTTGTTTTATTTTTGCATGGACTGGTTTGGATGAAGAGTAATATTATTCGAAGTACCACTTCAAGTTTCTCTGAAAGCGTAAAGATAAGTATTTTTGTATTTCTTACAAAAGTTTGAATGAGGTATGTTTCCCTGTATTATGAGTTTTGCTTTTGCTATATATTGTCATATGGTATTATTATAAGAAGTGGTAACTAGTTTAAATGATTTCAGTAGATTGTGCAAAATTCCGTAGGAACATCATTTGATTCCGCATTTTGGTTGTCCAAATTTTGTTACCTATGGACATCATTAAGTAAAAAGTGTAGTTTTTACACTATGAAGAAGTAAAATTGTTTGATTTAGCAAAAGTCACTTGAACACCTTCAGTGTCTATACACAGTGGTTACGACAAGATTTATATAATGTTTAGAAGATGATCAGATAGAGTATTTGTTGGTAGAAGTTATAATTATTTAGCTATTTTCTTTGAAAAAAAAAGTTAGTTCTCAAACAATGAAAGTTAGAAGGTGCATCCTTGTATTTTGGATTATGATAGCATGCTGAAAAACACAAAAATGTATATGGTCATTCTTTCATTATTTTCATAGATCCAATAGAATCAAGTTCATGTAGAATATAGCCTAAAGAAAGATTTAATTATCCCAAGTATTGATAGCTAGAAAGGATGTAACATACTAGGTTACATGATTAAGTATAAAATACATGTGATTAAATGACAAATATGTTGGAATATTATTCTTGTTTATGAAAAATCATCATTTATATTTCATTACAGAATTTCTTACCCTTATTAAAGGTATTTTATAGCAGTATTTCTTAGAAGTTTGAGTGAATCTATTTTATAATGCAATTGAAATTCAGTTATTTCCTCATAGATAGACTATTGGTAGGAATTATTATATCTTTTAAAGATGGAAATGCATCAAGTTAAAAAGGTCTTGTTAATAATAGGAGTTTGATTATCAGAAAAGAAGAATTTTAACCTTGTTATGATTGATTGAACACATGATGTTGAGTTAGTGTCCTTTAGTTGAATATTGATAATGTAGAAGAAAAAGTTTGAATTTCTGATCTGTTTATGATTTTGTATACTGTTGAAAGAATGTTTATTGACCCACTGGGTGGAATGGAATCTGGGGTAGAAGGCAATGGACATGTGGCAGCATCATGATGCAACTAACTAGCTATTGGTATGGGACAACTCCCTTGAAATGTTGTCATAGTGCCCTGAAAGATGGGACTGGAGCTTGAGGCTCATTTATTCCAAACTGACCACTAAAGACCTAGGCAGTCTATATGATAGCCATCAAATTTTGAACTGAGGTTCATCACTTTTCTTGATGAGGAAATTTACCCTGGGGTTTTGTTGTGTTTGCACCCAAGAGATTTGATGAGGGGATATGCTATGTTGTTGATCATGTTGTGAGTTTGCTAAACTCGTATTGAGTTCAGGAGGTTGATGCCGAGTGGAGAAGGCATGTTATTTCAGGAGTTTGATGCTGAGTGGAGAAGGCATTTTTGAGTGCCTTGCTTCTACACAGATTCCACCCACTTATTGGTTCAGTAAACAAGCTTCCTTGGGTGTTTTCCCACCCTACTTACAACTGCAAGTTCTATATGTTTTCTTTCTGAAATGATCTAGGTTAATTAATTGAATACAGGGTCAGTGCAAGCTAATGAGGGTCACTTTTGGCACGTTAGATGCAATAGAAAACTGAAAAAGCAGGCATCCCTCAACTTACTTGGATTTTTTGATTTACTTACGGAAAATATCTTGCATTGAGTAAAAAAGATGAAATGTAGGAAATTGAATCACGTTTCTGAATATATAACTTTTATGTATTGAAAATTTGCATAGCTATGTCAAGTTTCAGTTTTCCTAACAGACACTTTTTATTTTTCAGGCAAATGATAAGGTATATGTTTTTGTGGGTAGAGCCTTTGAGGGCCTAAATGATGGAATCAAGCTACAAAAATCGGCATGCATGTAGAGAACACATAGCACTTGTGCGCCATTATTTTTCGAAAATTAAATTAGTAATTTTATAATTTTTTTATAATTGTCTAAGTGATCAAACCTCAAAAATAGTACATCTTTTGTGGGTAGAGCCTTTGAAGGTCTTAATGCAAAATTCTTGAAATGGGTTTTTCATAGAACGTGGAGGTTAGTGTCCTCTTGTGCACCATACAATTTTTTTTTGAAATGATTGAGAATTGAAAAAGTTATGGAAGAAACACTAACAATGTGTTTCACGAGTTAAGGAGGTAGGACAGAAAAGAAATTGAAAGAAAATAGGAAAAATTAATATTTCAAAATAAAAGTTACATATTTGGAATCTGCAGAAAAAATGCTTTTTGTGTCTAAGATTTCGTCAAAAATGACTCTGTGTAGCATATTGTAACGAGTGGCTAAGCACAGGCTTCTCCAGAAACTGGAAGAAATACCCAATTAGCTTTGGTTTTTCATTAACATAGCACAGGTTTGGAATTACCGAAGCAAACTCCAAAGCATACACATAGGATTATTGTTGACATGTGAGCATGTGACTCGGCCTGTTTAAATTCAAAAATATTGCCGCGCTTTTAGATTTACATAACGCGTACGCGTTATATAACTAAATAACGCGTGCGCGTTATATCAATAATTAACGCGTACGCGTTATATAACTACATAACGCGTACGCGTTATATAGTTACAAAACGCGCTCGCGTTATTTAAATCATAAAATACATGTTTAATACTTGAGAAAGAGGGGGTGTAGAAGTCAAGGGAAATTTTGTTTAATATTTGAGAAGGGGTGGGGAAGGCTCAAGGGAATCTATGGTTAATATTTAATAGGGGTGGGAAAGGGTCAAGGGCTTAGAAGGATGTTGGAAGCTTGAGTGGGGAGAGATGAAGGGAATGAGAACATGATGGGCTACAGGGGGTGAAGGGAAGTGGAGCTTGAGAGCACTATTAGGAGTAGAATAGGTTCTGAAGAGGTATAGGGTTAGAAGTTGAATGTGAGACTTGAGTGACAAGGGGGAATGGATGGAGGCAAGGGGGATGTGAGAGAGAAATAAAGAATACAAGGGGGGGAGAGACATAGAGCGAGGGAGGGAGAGGGACAATGGGGAGGAATGGATTTGGAGGGAGTGAGATAGATGGGGATAGAACGAAATAAGAGATAGGAAGGGAGGTACAGAAAGTGTTGGTGGGAGACATGCAGAGAGTGGTGGCGATGGAGAGAGAGGGAGTGATGGAGAGATTGGGATAGGTTGAGGGAAAGATGAGGGAGGGATAGAAGGTGAGAGACAGGCGATGAGAGAGGGAGGGAGAGAAGGTAGGGTGAGGGATGGAGGGAGAAAGTTGGAGATAGATATGGATGGAGGGGGTATGGGTTTGAGAATGGAAAGTGACATAATGTGTGTGTATGTGTGTGTGTTTGAGAGAGAGAGAGAGACATAGAGAGAGAGAGATCTAGAGAGATTGATGGTTGGGGAGAGAGAGACTAGAGGGAGTTGTGAGCATCATATTCTCCATCAGCATCATATTCTTCATAATCATCATCTTCATGACCATCATCGTCATCATCAACATCTTCATCATCATCATCATCATCATATTCCTCATCAAATCAAAATCTCCATCATCATTATCATCATCATGATCATCATCTAAACATCACCATCACCATCATCATCAACATCTTCATCATCATCACCATCACCATCATCATCAAAATCTTCATCGTCATCACCATCACCATCACCATCACCATATTCATCATCATTGTCATCTCTAGGTTCCCCATCAACATCAACATCTCCATCATCATCATCTTCTTCATCATCATCATCTTCATCACCATCATCATCATCATCAACATCTTCATCATCATCACCATCATCATCATCATCATTATCTTCCTTGAATCAGATCAACATATCCATCATGTCACCATCATCTTCTGAACATCATCATCTAAACATCACCATCACCATCACCATCATCATCATCATCTTCATCATCATTACCATCACCATCATCATCAACATCTTCATTGTCATCACCATCATCATCATCATCATCATTGGCATTTGTAGGTTCCTCATCAACATCTCCATCATTATCATCTTCTCCATCATCATCATCTTCATCACCATCATCATCAGCATCAACATCTTCATCATCATCACCATAATCATCATCTTCATCGTCATCAGGTCAACATCTCCATCATCATCATCTTCTTCATCATCTTCACCATCATCATCATCATCATCATCTTCATCGCCATCTCCATCATCTCCATCATCTCCATCATCATCACCATCACCATCATCATCATCTTCATGACCATAAACATCTTCATCATCATTGTCATCTCCCCCTTCCTCATCAACATCTCCATCATCATCATCATCATCATCATCATCACCATCTGAACATCACCATCACCATCATCGTCAACATCTTCATCATCATCATCATCATCATCAGCATCATCATCAGCATCAGCATCATCATCAAAATCTTCATCGTCATCACCATCACCATCTTCATCATCATTGTCATCTCTAGGTTCCCCATCAACACATCTCCATCATCGTCATCTTCTTCATCATCATCATCTTCATCACCATCATCATCGTCATCTTCTTCATCATCATCATCTTCATCACCATCATCATCGTCATCAACATCTTCATCATCATCACCATCATCATCATCATCATCTTCCTCATCAGATCAACATCTCCATCATGTCACCATCATCTTCATCTTCATCATCATCATCATCATCATCATCATCATTACCAACACCATCATCATCAACATCTTCATCGTCATCACCATCATCATTGGCATCTGTAGGTTCCTCATCAACATCTCCATCATCGTCATCATTGGCATCTGCAGGTTCCTCATCAACATATCCATCATCGTCATTTTCTCCATCATCATCACCATCATCACCATCATGATCTTCTGAACATCATCATGATCATCATCTAAACATCACCATCACCATCATCGTCAACATCTTCATCATCATCGCCATCAGCATCATCATCAAAATCTTCATCGTCATCACCGTCACCATCTTCATCATCATTGTCATCTCTAGGTTCCCCATCAACACATCTCCATCATCATCATCTTCTTCATCATCATCATCTTCATCACCATCATCATCGTCATCATCTTCTTCATCATCAACATCTTCATCATCATTGTCATCTCTAGGTTCCCCATCAACACATCTCCATCATCATCATCTTCTTCATCATCATCATCTTCATCACCATCATCATCGTCATCAACATCTTCATCATCATCACCATCATCATCATCATCATCTTCCTCATCAGATCAACATCTCCATCATGTCACCATCATCTTCGTCATCATCATCATCATCATCATTACCAGCACCATCATCATCAACATCTTCATCGTCATCACCATCATCATTGGCATCTGTAGGTTCCTCATCAACATCTCCATCATCATCATCATTGGCATCTGCAGGTTCCTCATCAACATATCCATCATTGTCATTTTCTCCATCATCATCACCATCATCACCATCATGATCTTCTGAACATCATCATGATCATCATCTCAACATCACCATCACCATCATCGTCAACATCTTCATCATCATCGCCATCAACATCATCATCAAAATCTTCATCGTCATCACCATCACCATCACCATCACCATATTCATCATCATTGTCATCTCTAGGTTCCCCATCAACACAACATCTCCATCATCATCATCTTCTTCATCATCATCATCTTCATCTCCATCATCGTCCTCATCAACATCTTCATCATCATCACCATCATCACCATCATCATCATCATCTTCCTCATCAGATCAACATCTCCATCATGTCACCATCATCTTCATCACCATCATCATCACCATCATCATCAACATCTTCATCACCATCATCATCAACATCTTCATCAACATCTTCATCATCATCACCATCATCTTCATCAACATTATCATCTTTATCATCTTCATCTGCATCATGATCATCTTCATTGTCATCACCCTCCTCCTCCTCATCATCTTTATCATCTTCATTTACATCATGATCATCTTCATTGTCATCACCCTCCTCCTCCTCATCATCTTGTGCACTTATGCACTTAGGGATTAATATTTAGAAGAGGGTCTAAAGGCCTTTATGGGGGAGGGGCTCTAGGAACAAGGTAAGACAGAGAGGGCAGGGGGGAGGGATAAAGGCGTAGAGGGTTAGTGATTAAGGGAGAAGAAGGGAGAGAGTGCTATAGGGAGGGATAATGACGAAGATAAAGAGAAGGTGGAGAGATGGAGAGTGGGGTGGTAGAGACATGGCTGAAGGGAGAGAAAGAAACATGAAATAAACATGTAGGGAGAATGAGGGACAGATATTTAGAAAGAGATAGGGGGTATCTAGGGATTATTGGGAGAGAGCTAGGGGGTATTAAACCATACAAAACATTTGTTTTGTATGCAATCATATAAATTATTACTTTTCTTTGATTTTGTTCGTTGCCCTAGCCGTGCACCTAACCTATTTATTGTGCTTGACTATATCGCGTTCGCGTTTTTTCACTACATATCGCGCACGCGTTTTATATTTATATAACGCGTACGCGTTTTGTAACTCCAGAAATAATGGACTGTTGCTGTCCGAGAGCAACTTCACTCTGTCCGAACGAAAGCAACAATCCCGCGATTTTTCGAACAGCACGAGCCCGCGTCTGAAAATTTTCACATTCTACACCAACTCCATCATTTTTTTTTATGCAGGTGCAGCATTGAGGACATCTTTCATGGTTGCTCACTTTGGTGTTGGGTTATATGGCCATATTTGAAGAAAATAATTAGCAAGCTTGAAGAATCTCCAATTGAAGAACACCAAAGATAAGGCCTTTGAAAGATTCATTTTGCCTATATTTGAGGAGCACACAAGGTAAGATATCAAGCTTCAAGACCAACAAGGAAGAACTTCCATTTGCTTATTATTGAAGAGCTTGTAATTGAGGAGCAACAAAAACAAACTATATTGAATTGATCATTGTGGTGATGGGGAATGCACGTAACCGAGTAAACAAATCAACAAGGAAGAAGAGACCTCAAGAAGTCATTGAAGAAGAGAAAGAAAAGAAAAGAATATACATGATGAATCGGAGGCTTTCTTTGGAAACTAATCCAAATCCAATTGTAGAGGATACCATGGTTCATCCTATTAATCCACGACAAGAGGGACCTTCAATTTCCACAATAGTTGTTGAACAAGCACCCCATGGAAGTAATCAAGAAGCAAAACGTAGGTGCTCATTAGGGGATGTTTCAATTCCCACTTCAAGTCAAAGTGATAAGTTACCATCTCAAGATGAAGCTCACGAAGAAACACCCAATTTGCTATCCGGATGTGGTTATACAAGCGATGAAGTCAGAGAGGCGTTGGACATTTTGCCTACTGTTGAAGAAGAGAATGTTATCCACACCATCGATGAGGATGTTGGACTTCCACAAGGGGATGTTGGACTTCCACAGACCATGGATGAGGATGTTGGACTTCCACCATCCAACTACCAGGAAGAGAATGAAGGACACCAAGCTACTACTGAAACGCCAGAGCGTCTTGGTGATGCGCTACATGGTACAATTCCAACCCCCTTACCTCCATTAGCAAGCACACGTCGAAGAACTCCGAAGCGTATACAAGTTGATGAAAGACTTATGAATTCCATTGAAGGTACGCTATCTAAACGTAGTATTGCTTATCAAACTCAACAGATACTTGATAAATATTTTGTTTCTAAATGTGATGGAGATAAATGTAGATTATTTTTATCATTGTTAAAATCTAGGAGCATGAATGTTGTTAGGAAAAAGTTAGGGATAAAGATGATAAAGAATTCTGAACCAAGTTCTCATATAGTTAAAAGCCTAGTAGATGCATTTGGTAAAATTGGTAAGAACACATGTTCAAAGGACCGCAATGCTGCTCGTCGTGTGTTGTCACAATCAATTGCAGATAAGAACACCAGGGCCCTTCGTATTCTCAGGCCTACATCGAAACTAGTTAATTTGAATGTAAAAACCCTCCGTAGGTATTCTATTAGAAGAGAACATCTTGACACAACCGATCAGACAGATTTTTGGGCCTTTGTTGGTCGGTTGCCACGTCGTGACATGAAGCTAGTTGATGCAGTAAAGGGACTAGTGCATAGTTTTTGGCATGATCACACAAGGCCTTCTTCAAACCGAAAGGATGTACTAAAACTAAGAAGGGGTTCAAAGGATCGTGAGCCACATACTAAGCATTTTCTTGATATAACACAGACAGAGCTTTACGAAAAATTTAAGATTGAGCATAGACAATTGAACTTGGGGCAAAGATCTTTTGAGAAATGTAAGCCATGGTATGTTAGAATAAATACTCTTCGTAACACTTGTTGTTGTAGATACCATGTAGAATATGAATATTACTATGAAACATTTTTGTACATTCGTCGTGTGTTGCATACTAACATTGTGCAGGATTGCTCCATGACAATACCACCGACTTCATCAAGAGAATTCATTCATAGCATCATGTGCAATAGGCCCGAGGGGCAAACATACTATGCAAAATCTTGTTTGGATGGAACATGCTCCAACTGTGCTGGAATGGCATTATTGAGCCAATGTATGCACGAGAATGGAGACAGTGAATTTGGGAAAATGGTTACAGACATGAAAAGTTTCAAATATATCAACTATGAAATAGTCCCAGGGAAAGAAAGCAAAAAAATACAATTGGTGACATCTCAGGTATGCATTTATATCTATAAAATTATGTTGTAACGGTTACATTTCAATCCTTACTTACAACAAAAAACTGACATTGAGATCATTTTGTGTCACCAGGTACAAGTTAGTGACTTCATCAAGGAATTTATTGAAAAGACACATCAATATGTTCAGCATGTCCACGTGGCACGATGGCAGGATGAGAAGTTTAGAATATGCAGAGATACATTTCCCCTTGGTACTATACTTTCAGTTGTTGATTTTGCCGAGAACTACACTCTGCAACCTCAAAATGAGATCCAAAGTCAGTATTATCACTCTGAGCAGGTTTCCTTGATGGTCCATATCACATACAGGCATGGCCCAAATAGCACTGAAGAGCAAAGAGAAATTCTGAAGGAATATCACTTCTACATAAGTGATGATAGGTGCCACGACTTCCACTATGTACGTCATTGCTTCATCATGTTCTATGATCACTTGAAGGGAAGGAACATACAGATGGACCGACACTGGATTTGGTCTGATGGGTGTGCTGGTCAGTTCAAAAATGCACGCATATTTCAGTGGTTGTGTTCATTGCATAAAAACTACAAAGTGCCACATATGTGGAACTATTTTGAGACTGGGCATGGTAAAGGAGAGCATGATGGAGCCGGAGCATGTGTCAAAACAGCCCTACGAAGAGAGGAATTGAAAGTATCTACAGAATCTACTATTCTAAATGCTCAATCTATAGTCAGGTGGTGCACGTTAGTAATGGGAGAGGAATCAACTATGCGAGTAGAATCCACAAGAAAGAGACATGTGGAGAGATTTTTTTGGGAGGTGGTAGACATAGATCGTTCACATGCATGGGAATGCAAGACTGTGCCTGGGACTCGTGGCTTTCATTCGGTTCGAAGCTCTGATAACCCAGTATTTGAAATTTGGACCAGAAAACTTGCTTGTTTTTGCCCGCCTTGTTGTGATGGTGACTGGGATGGGTGTGAATCATTGGATTGGGTTGATGGATGGGATCGCATATCACTTCCACTTGATCAGCGTGCAATTGTTGAGTTAACTCCGTTGGAAGAAGACCAATCATCTATTTCTGCAGATTTTGATCATGTCTCAGACCTTGTACAACCCGGTATGATGCATTTCCTTAACATTTTTTGTTTGTTTACGTAGTCTTCAAATGCACATTAATGGCCTTGTATCGCACGAAAAATATTTTGATCATATACCTACAATCATATAATGCAGGGCACATATACGCAGTGGTTGCCTCAAAAGATACTGAATGGGGTGATGAATACTGGTTGGCACGCTGTATAGATGGAAAGCAAACCCTCATTGTGTCCATGACTGACGATGAAAACAACCACTTTCCAACTGGGTCTATGGTTGTTAAAGGTGAATACTTGACACGGGACAGCAATGGAAGAAAGAAGGGTGGATATGTTTATAGGGATTACAAACCAGGTGCAAGTGTATATCACTTTACCAACTTAATCATTGGCACAAACCTTCAGGTACGAACAATGCCTAGTCGAAATACATCGAAGGTACGCTACTTCTTACCGGATACAGAGCACGAGAGACTAATGGAGACCATCAGTATAAGAGATGATCCGGAGGGCTTGGTTGTATGATAATAGGTGGGATCTAGCATGATGAGGTACGTTACATACTTTTAATACTATACTATTTTCACTATTTGTAATTGAATATTGATATATGCTCAATTTTCACATGTATGTTTCATATGAATATGTCAATTTTGCGTTCTTGATATGCCAAATTTACAAGAGATGGATTAAAATTATATTATGTTCATATGATCAGTAAACCATATATTAATCATGTTTGAGAGGTTGCTTAGCTAACTTTAAGGGCATTTAAGCTCTATGTTAAGCCCAACTAAATCCTTATGAATCACTAGACAATCGAATTGGTTCCTTGAGTAATTCAAATTTCTTTATGTAAAACCATTTTTCATTCATTTTAGTATGAAATCAAGTTTTTAGTATTTTTTTCTCTTTACTGGCTCTATTCTAGTTTCCTTTGAAAAATTGCTCAAAGTATTGTTGTTCTTAGTTTTATGAACCTATTTGTGATCTCTTTCATGTGATCATAAGATTTTACACATCACTGCCATAACCACTAGACAATTGTACACTATACAACTATGAAAGTCTCTCTTAATCTAGCGACAACCACCTTTTACCCATTTCTATAGAATTTATTTTCTTTAATAATTTTCTAATCCAAATTTTAATAGCTATTACATTTTCACTATACAACTATGAAAGTCTCTAGTGACAACCACCTTTTACCCATTTTTATTATACATCTCTAAGTTATCCACACAAAAACACACACATATATATATATAATAATTATTGTGTATTCATAGTCAAAACTAAAAAATATATGGATTAAAGTGGATAAACATTAAACTAAAATTATAATAATTGTGTTTTTTAATCCATTTTTTACATATGATCAGTAAACCCTAAAATTATATTATGTTCATCATGTTGGTTATTGGCTTCACCCAACAAAATTAATTCAATTCATGCTCACTATATTAAACAATACACTTATATTAAATTTAATTCATGTCTTGTTAAATATTTCATAATGAATTAGCTAGTTGAGAGCACCACCTTAGACCAAGCCATCATCATCAACATCTTCATCATCATCATGGACCTGCAAAACCCTAGTTTCCAAAGTGTCTAGGCAGGTTCGGGCTAGGAACACTAGCCATACCCGCCCGGTGGATGATTTTCCAAAGTTGACCCCCGTGTGCAAAAATTGCACACTCCCACACTGAGCAAAACCCTAGTTTCAAAGATGGACCTGCAAGGTGACACATGGGCCACCGGGTAGGAGGGGAGGGGCACCCCTGGCACTATCCCGGTGTGCTGAATCCAACGGAGTCGACGGTTCGTCGATCCGAGCCACGGTCTTCATTCTATGGCTCGTCCCGTCTCACTACCAGAAGGCCTTCAGGGACACCTGCTGGATACCTACCGGGGGCATAGAACTCCAACCATGCAACAAAACCGGGTTCCGGGGATACCTGCAGGTGTGTCTAGACAGGTTCGGGCTAGGAACACTAACCATACTTGCCCGGTGGATGATTTTCCAAAGTTGACCCCCGTGTGCAAAAATTGCACACTCCCACACTGAGCAAAACCCTAGTTTCAAAGATGGACCTGCAAGGTGACACATGGGCCACCGGGTAGGAGGGGAGGGGCACCCCTGGCACTATCCCGGTGTGCTGAATCCAACGGAGTCGACGGTTCGTCGATCCGAGCCACGGTCTTCATTCTATGGCTCGTCCCGTCTCACTACCAGAAGGCCTTCAGGGACACCTGCTGGATACCTACCGGGGGCATAGAACTCCAACCATGCAACAAAACCGGGTTCTGGGGAGTCCTGCAGGTGTGTCTAGATAGGTTCGGGCTAGGAACACTATCCATACTTGCCCGGTGGATGATTTTCCAAAGTTGACCCCTGTGTGCAAAAATTGCACACTCCCACACTGAGCAAAACCCTAGTTTACGAAATGAATGCACAATGAAGCCACTGGGCCATGGGGAGACGAGGGAGAGGGCCCCCTAGAGGTAATCGCACGCCAGGAGACCAATGGAGTCGACGGTTCGTCGGTCCGACGTCCGGTTTCCGAGTTATGTCGAGTTGCAAGTCGCATGAAAATGCCGTTCAGGGACACTTGGTGAATTTCCGTCCGGGAGCCAAAAAGCAAACGGAGTAGGAAAATTGCGTGCCGTTGGCTCCCGCAAGTGTGTGTGGGCAATGCCGACGTGGGAACACTGCCAACACTGGCTCGGGGGAGGTTTTTGCAGAGTTGACCTACCAATGCGAGATTGCATGCAATTACACTGAGCAAAACCCTAGTTTACGAAATGAATGCACAATGAAGCCACTGGGCCATGGGGAGACGAGGGAGAGGGCCCCCTAGAGGTAATCGCACGCCAGGTGACCAACGGAGTCGACGGTTCGTCGGTCCGACGTCCGGTTTCCGAGTTATGTCGAGTTGCAAGTCGCATGAAAATGCCGTTCAGGGACACTTGGTGAATTTCCGTCCGGGAGCCAAAAAGCAAACGGAGCAAGAAGATTACGTGCCGTTGGCTCCCGCAAGTGTGTGTGGGCAATGCCGACGTGGGAACACTGCCAACACTGGCTCGGGGGAGGTTTTTGCAGAGTTGACCCACCAATGCGAGATTGCATGCAATTAAACTGAGCAAAACCCTAGTTTACGAAATGAATGCACAATGAAGCCACTGGGCCATGGGGAGACGAGGGAGAGGGCCCCCTAGAGGTAATCGCACGCCAGGAGACCAACGGAGTCGACGGTTCGTCGGTCTGACGTCCGGTTTCCGAGTTATGTCGAGTTGCAAGTCGCATGAAAATGCCGTTCAGGGACACTTGGTGAATTTCCGTCCGGGAGCCAAAAAGCAAACGGAGCAAGAAGATTGCGTGCCGTTGGCTCCCGCAAGTGAATTTCTATTGAATATTTCATATTTGTAATTGTAAATGTAATTTCTATTGAATATTTGTAATTGTAAATGTTAAATTTTATTGGATGATCTATATGTCTATATTTTTAAATTTTAATATATTTTAAAAATATATTAATTCCGGGGGTCACCGTGTCCTACGTGTCATAATTCCGGGGGTCACCGTGTCTAGTGGGGACCAGGGATCAAATTTGAAGGGTGGGGTCCCATTTCACTATGAAGGGCTATGAGATATTGAACACTATTGAAGGGCTATGAGAAATTTATTAATATTTATTCTATGTGTATATATGGATGTGTTCATGTTGTATGGATTGGATTCTAGGTTAACCGAGGCCTTTTTAGAGCAAAGAATGGGGTAATTACTATTTGGGAACAAGTTTTTTATCAAATGTAAATTGCGGTGATGGAAGATATTGAGGGTGCCACATGTTGTGGAGAAAGTAGTATTGATTCCTATGACGTAATAGGGAGTTCAAAAAGTCTGGTTTCAAGTATTGTCATGCGTAGCTCGATTGATTTTTCTCGCGCTAGGGTTGTAGCAACTGTTATGGCCATTACTGTTAAAAGGATTGATGGGGTGGAATCCCGTGAAACGATGAGTTCTTTTGTTAAGACGTAGATTCAGTGAAATTTGGTGGGATTCTTATGTTCATTTTATGCACAAAATTCGATTACTTGATTTTGTTGCATTGTTAACTCTCCTCCTAGTCATAGCTACAATCTCTTATATAATTGTGAAGGTTATCAATCCACTCAATATATTAAAGTTGTAGTAGGCCAAAATCATCCACATATTTATTGTACTCACAAATGTTGACATTCCAATTTCTATGTAGAGCGCCCATTAACATTAGATTGTATGGGACATGTTTTTGAGGCATGATGTCATTATCTCATAACAACAAGCTTTTTATCCATAAATATGTCATCTACAAGCCAACGGAATTGTTCCTAATCCTTTATAAAACTTTGTCATAATTATATCAATACCAACATTCCTACCTATTGACTTAGCTTAGAAGATATTACACCTTCGGATAACCAAACCTGATTCCAAGGTTGGTAATCATAAACGTAAAAGCATCATCATAAGGAAATAGCATGTTGTGTTGAGGAAATTCCTTTTTTTCCATTTCCTTCTCAGTATAATATTTGGTTGTGGATCATTTAAAATGTATAATTTATTTTAATATAATTGGGAAGCTAAATTCAAATTCATTAATATATTAATATGATTTGATTTTTTTATTAATAATAAGTTATTCTTTTCATTTGAAAATGTAATAGTACATCAAAATTTCAATGTTTACTAACGTAGTAAAGTTGAGAGGCTTTATTTTTCAGTGGATATAGCAGACCTGTAAATTCATAGGATGTCAAAAATCTAGTCAGCCTTGAAGTTGAGCTCCTCAAAGAAAACGAATTTCTTTAAATATGTTTATGGCAGGCTGGCATTGCCAGCTTCGCTCCGCAAACTATCCTGGAGGACTGGAGGAGATAGGGTAGGTGGAACTTGGAAGTAGCTCATCCACAGTGGAATAGGGGTATAAGAAAAAGCTTGTTTCTATTCATGCAATATGGTCGGAGCCATGGAAGCATGGAATTCCAGCATTGACTTGATACAACAAAGAAAACAAAAGGTGGAACTTGGGAGCTGCAGGATTGACTTGATACAACAAAGAAAACACAGGGTGTGAGGCTGGGAGCCGTAGATGGTAGGATTAACTTGATACAACAAAGAAAACACAGGTCTATAGGTAGGGGCCACGGGCAGGAGCAACAACCTGCAACATTACAAGAAGTTTATGGATTGTGGATTTTGTCTGAAATGCCAAATTCGCGGGGGCATATTAACATAATATATTATACATTGAATACTCAATTAACTCACGGAGTCAGCATTCACGAATTGGTATGTGATAACTTGTAACTTGGTAAGCCCTCTAGCAACAACACGTATGAGCCACCTTCCAGGTTTAATAATTTTGTTGATGCCATTAAATGTGTTAAACACGTAAGCGCTCGCTACAAACACGAGAACTTCGAAGCGTTCAAGCCATGGGCTACTCAGTGTAAGCCCGTCCACGTAAGTTGCTCAATGATATTATTAGAGGCCCAATGGTCCATGATCCATGGATGATCGAACACGTGGATATTGGAGAGTAAGCGAGTCCCACTCCCAAGTCACCTAGCTAGTAGCCGCATTCCCAATTTCCCACTAAAAATTGTTGATGGGTGAAATTTGAAGCTACCCTTCTGTTGCAATTTTAAACAGTAGTGGTTAATTTAATTATTGAAGGGCTTACCATGAAATTAAATTTTTTTTGCATGGTAAAATTTGAAGTGGCCTTCTATGACGTGTGGGTAAAATTTGAAGTGGCCTGAAGGCTTCAAATTTGAAGCCTGGTGGGGACACTCGTGTCCCGTGTCCTCGTGTCGGGTGACTTAGATGAATACATTGTAGAAAGGGGGGAGTTTTAATTTTTTCAATTTTTGGTTTGATTATGAAGTTTTGAGTTTTTTTAAAAGGGTTTCATTTTGAGGTGTGAATTTAATTACAAATTGGGTTATTCCCAATTTGATCAATATTACAAAACTAGGTTAAACAATAAAAAAATTGTAATTTGGATTAAAAAATCACAAAAAAATGATTTGGGTGAATAAATTACCTGACTAGATGAGAATGCACCGGTGAATTTGTCTCCCCTCCAGCGAAATCGAGCAACACGGATAGTTGAGTGGGCCACAAAGCGTCCTCGTCCAGGGTCAATTTCGCCTCTATTCGCGTTTCTGATGCGTGAGTGTCGCGGGTGGTCGGCAATCGGCCGACTGTGTTTTTAAATTGATTTTTAGTTTTACATATCGCGTACGCGATTTGTAAATACATAACGCGTACGCGTTTTTAACTACATAACGCGTACGCGTTATTGTTACCTAGACTACATGTCCAATGACATGTTAGGCTCGGGTCTTACCATGGCAGATGGTAAATATCAGAAACGCGTTATGTTTTAGGTATCAGGAACGAGATTTGAAAAAAGTAGCATTGCATCTAAAGTGACCCTCATCTTCTTGCACACACCCTACAAGGTTATTTATCTTTTCTATAGCTGTCAAAATGAATTGATCTTGTTACGATGTTTATTTTTCTGAAAACATGTTATTTTATGAGTTGACTGTCATGTTCCTGCTGGAAGTATACAAATATTAAATTCTGATGAGTTTCCAGAGGACTCATGTTTGTATGCAAGTCTCTATGATTGCTGATATACAAAAGAGCGTTATGTATGCAAGTCTTCATGATTGCAGGAAATACATAAAAGCTATGAACGCAAGTCTTCATGATTGTAGGAAATACATAAAAGTTATGAACGCAAGTCTTCATGATTGCAGGAAATACATAAAAGTTTTGTATGCAAGTCTCCATGATTGCTGAAGTACAAAGAGGTTTTGTGATTACAAAGTTCGGTTGAAAGAATTGTTTTATGATATGAACTAATGATAATGATTGTCTTGTAGCTAGACTCTCACATGTATTTATGTGTGAATGTTATGAATGATGGAATAAGCAAAATATTTCCTCAAGGAAGGGGAAGAATGATAAACATTTACTATTTTGAAATTTTGTACACTCATGTTATACTAAAGAATGTTGGAAGATCTGGTATGATCTGTGTAATGTGCAGGATACAAGTGATAAGAGCTTGCAAAAATGAGAAGACGACCAAAGCATAAGAACAAAAGCAAGTGAAAGATGGGAAGGATGCAAAAGACAAACCGTTGAACACCGAGGACGATGTTATCTTTAAGGGGTGGAGTGTGTAACATCCTCAAATTTGACCCCTATTGTTACTAATTTCTATAAATGTAATTATGATTATGTAAGCGGCCCTGGTGTGGAGTTGAAGGCCAAGGCCCCACCAGTGGACGGGGAAACTACTATTTTGTCTGTAACTGTTATTTCACCCTTAGAAGACTTCAGGATGATGCATCTACAAGTTGAAAACTAAATGCACTAGGGAAGTAACGAATAACGATATTAGAACATTCTAATGCTACTAACACTGGAGCAAAAGTAAATCGACGTAACTAGGGCCTTAAGGATAAAATCAATATCTAGGTGAAAGGACTAACGATTATACTACAGTAGCCGAGTCTACAAATTCAGTATTCCTAAGTTAAGGATTTAACCTATTGACACATATTGAATGGTTAAGCTAATCGTAAGGACATTACAATGATTTTAGCAAAATACATTGCTTGCTTAATGACGATAAGAGACTAAACAATGGGTATATATATATATATATATATATATATATATATAAAGAAAGAATAATTGGAGTTCTTTTTGAAGAATAAAAATCCTTAAATTGACTATCATTATAAATTAATTATATATATAAGCACTCCTACTTATACATATAAGATTGTACGAATCTTATTAAGTTACCTTAAAAATTATATAATTAGATTAACAGGGATAATATATTTGGGTTTAATATATTTATATAAAACATATTTTTTTAATTACCACACTATATATGAAACACTCCTTATAAATCATATTTATATCCTCTAAGAGACCTTAGGTAACATCCTAAAGGGACTCGAGATAATCTTAAAAGAAATACTAATATAAAATAAAATATCATGTAAGCAATTAACCTCTTTTTTGGATAAGTGCGATCAAACTATCAAAATAAATTAATATATTCTTTATAATGTCTTGCCGAGGTTATCTTAAACAGAAACACGTTCGCTAAGTTAGGGTATTTTGTTCTAACAACTATTTTTGTCTTTTGTAATAAAGAAACTTTAGCTAGAGCTTGAGGAAAGTCTCCTAAAGAACCATGACTTCGGAGCTAAGCTTCCACCACGAGGGTAATAATGAATTAGTGGAAGTAGGTTTGGCAATCAACACGAATTGGTAGTTGAGGATGACTGTATATAAGACATTTTATTTATTTTGGTTTGTATATATTTACTCAGGTGACTGTTGGGTACTGTTCTACTACAGGATATATTTCTGTTTCGATTTATGGACGATTTAGGGACATATGGCTCTATTTTTTGGACTATTCTGTTATGGTTGTTGACACTATACTGTCACTTGATGACATATGGCTCTATCTGATAGGGATTGTGTAAATTTGTATGATCTGACAGCTGGCTTTATTTACTATTTCGCATATTAATTGAAAGTTAAATTTTTCTATGAAAAAAAAAAAATCAACAGGAATTCGTTCGTTATGAGTGGCTTAACCTCATTATAATCTCATTATGTTTGCTTAAAATAAAATTCTTTATAATTATGACTAGATCCTAAAAAAGGGAAGAGTAACTTTGATGGGTCCCTTAGTGTGAAATTTTGGAAAAGAAGCTTAGCCTTAAAATATTACTTTAAACTTAAAGGATTATTTTAACATGCACCTAGGACTTAGTCTTAATGCATTTTATTAATACAATATATACCTTTAAAGGAAATACAAGTTTTATTTATTTGAGAGTTGTTTTACTTTATTTTCTTAAAAAGGTATATGAGGAATTTGTTAAGGAAATTAGACCTTTAGAATAGTTTGAAATAATGGTAATATAACTTTAGTATAATCACTTGTGTAATATCTTAAATCTTTTGGTCTAAAGTATAGATTTCTTGAGTTAGTTAGATAAATAATATTCCGAGGAGTGTGTTAAAGATAGTTTTTGCTATGTGTTTTTGTGGGGCTAATGTAAGACTCGATACTTGGTTAGAAGGTCAGATTGGAGCGATATTGAGAGACTAAGATTTTATGTCACCAAGGTGATGAAGTATGGAAGGAGAGAAATAACCATGTGTAATAGTTAGAAATGTGGGAAAGCAATTATGGCAACAACTTGTGTTGCAGTGTGTAAACTCCTCTTTTCCATCTTTTAATAATACACACTCAAACCTTTGTGGACTAGCCCCTGTACGGGTGAACCACATTACCTTGGTCTCTTGTGTATGTCTTTGGTCTATTATGTGTGTATATACTTGTGATGGGATTGGTTTATTTATATGCATACTTTGCAGATCATTTGTTCATATGGCTTATTCCTTTGGATATGTATGTACATTATGGTGATTATATGATTTTCATATGTGTTATTTGAATAATTGATGTTTATAACACATTTGTCGATTGCATCGTGGCAAGGGATATTTCATGTTAAATGATGTTAATGGATATTTTCATGTATTCAAAAGAACCATGAAGATGCTAGTATTATGATTGATTCAAGTTTGTAATTCTTCAATTTAGAATGGTAATATTTTAATATGTACTAGTATGCTAGCATTGATTGGAAGGTCTCTATAGTTGAAGATATATTTTTGTAAACACAATATACAATCACGGTGGTTCCTACATGCAAAGGTTTCATACGAGATCCAATGAAGTGCATAAGAATCACTTAAGATTAAAGGGTAAATTCCACCTGTTCTAAGCATGTACTAACACCCTTGCATAAATATTCAATGATAATGTTTATGAATCATTACAAGTCGCATTTATTAAATAGAAAAATTAGATACTGATTTTATATTTATAATTCCGCAAAGCATTTGTAATGGCGATTAGACCTTTTGGAAGGGAAATAAGACCACTAAGAAAAATTTTAAATTTTTACAATTTGGGTACGTGACATCCTCATATCTAATAAACACAATCTGTGTATCTAAAACATTTCTAGTGATGGGTTGGTACTGGTAGATCAATGCTCCCCTTGTCCATGTATACTGCCAACTATTATGGGAGCATAAATACATAATTCATTACCATATAATATATGGGCACTTCTTAGCACTTGTCTATAGATTATTGTTTTGTGCACCTATCCAGTAAATGTTAGAGAAATCCATACATGCAGTCCATCTTATTGGTGATTGGTATGTAACTGAAAGGGGCATCTATATTAGAATATTTGGGGCTACAAAGGGCCCACACCTATTTCCCAACTTCTTCCCATACAAGTTGGTATTATAATAAATTGCATATTAGTCTTATATAAATGGAGTAGTTGTAGTCCTCATAGCTGCAAAGAAGTAACCATAGGAAGAAAAAACATAAGCAAATGCATTTGAACATTTGAATAATTCCACTTTGGTGAAGAAATATTTAGAAGACATGATCCCTTGGACATAGTGTACAAGCATTTTCATGCTTTCAAATACATGTGGCCATACTAGAACTAGCATTGGTGAGAGGAGGAGTACTTTAGAATAGTTGTTTCACGAGAAGAAATAGTAGGGAGAATGGGGAACAAAAGGAAATGGTTTTTTGCAGCGAAACATGAACAACAAGAGAAAGAAGTAGTAGTAGTAGAAACACCAATGTTAGCAGCAATAGAAGCAACTAAGAAATAAAATGCAAGAGTCTAGGCAGAGATAGATTCCCTTGAGAAGAGTAGACTTGAGTCATAAGTAGAAGTCACCAAGGAAAAATAAGACGCTAATGCCAAATTAATGGAAGAAGAACTTAAGGTACAATAAGAAGAAGATGCATCTACTAAAGGATAACAATAAGTAGAGATGAAATCAAAGGAAGAAGAATAAAATGAAATGAAATGAAAAAGTTAAATAGACGGAGTTTGAGACTTCTAGAGAGACTTATCCCAACTATCATAGACTTATCCCAACTATCATAGGAGGACACATTACTTTACAAGAATTGGGTTTAGAAGGCTTCACACCATCCAAGTCAGAAGTAGTGGCATCCATTGTTTCTTTTTCGTTTGATGAAAAGAGGAATCAAGTGGTGAAGAAAACACATACGAAACTTAAGCTTATTAGAGTCCCATAGTTGAGAGGGACTACATAAACACCATTTATCACTAACATACAAGATGAACCAATAGATGTAGAATTTGTTGAGTGGCCCTTATTAAGGCATCTTAGTTCAATTTTCAAGACATGGTGAATGAGAGAAATATGTAGAGAAGGAGCATTGTGATTTTGGAGAGACACATAGCACGTGTTAGAGTTGGAATTGGTAGCCTTGCATAATTTAAGGTATACATATATGAGATTCAAGATCAATTAAATGAAATTTAGAGAGATATTTACACTACTTTAAAAGAGATCCAAAGCCACGAATCACAATTCTTACCTCTCGTGAGGCTAGTGCAAGAGAGTCCAACTAGGCATGGTTGACCTAAGAAAATTGTGGAGTGAAGCCATAGATGCACTTGTAGATCCACCAAGGATGATTGATAAAGACAATGAATGAAGCTGTGCATCTTTATGCAATTGTTAGATGGAAATCACTATATTAGAGAAAGACATTACCATCTTAGTAAGCAATTGCAAATGTTTACATCTATCACCTAAGAAGGTAATCCAGAGTTGCAATCTACCACTAATTAGTCTCATGGTTGCTCCTAGAATAAATTTGGAATGATTGGGAAGAGGTCATATGAAGTAAGATAATTTCCATCAAGATTGTATCCAAAGTTAATAAGGATGCACTTCAAGATTTCATTGCTACAACTTCAAGGGACATCAAATTCATAAAGTCATACCTCATTACACTAAAAAGAGGCATGAGCACAATGTCAAAAGATTCAGCCAACTATGAGGCCACATTGGAGTAGTTGATATTTAGACATGTAATTAATCTTTTTGACTAACATAGCTATATGGGTAGCTTATTTTGAAGACAAGGCCGAAGGTAGACTAGAGTTCAAATAAATAGTTGAATATTTATTTTGTAAATAAAATAAATATGAAGCTAAACAATCATTACTGCCAAAAAAAAGGGAACTCAAAAGTATTGGTGAATTATCTTTTGAATTGTATAAGAGAATATCAAAGCCAAGAAAACGACCTGAGTGAACTTTGACTTTTACACATTGAGTTCTATAAAAATGGTTTTGTAGAATTTAATGAGAAGAAGCCTTTAGGGAAATTTACATGAGAAGCTGGATTTTGTGGTTGTAAGCTGTGAACTATTTCTTGTGTCTATTTTCTTCTCAGAAGATGTTGTATAAGGGCGTGCTGTTAATATGGACTATTCTATGTTTCAATTTTTGAGTTTACTAATGTAAGGTTGTTGATGGTAAATATAGAGACAAACTATTCTTAATTTGCTTTACTATTGGTATTTGTAGTTAGGTGTATTCCTTAAATTACTTTATATTTATAGAAATAGATGGCATTAGTGCAATTGTTGAATTGCATTTCTTTAAGTAGGTTCAATCTCTGAAGATAGGTTAGATTAATTGCATTTTGCATAGTAGGATTTATAATTCCATATTGCATATTAGATTTCATTTTTGGTTCAAACATTAAAATTAGTAATGGCTACAAAGCCAAAGTCTGGATGGTTTCTCTATCCCCAACAATGTTCGATGGTTTTCCATTTTGTTCATTTTTGGTCATCATATTGAGTTCATATGGAATACTCTTTTGCGTGCTATCTCTATTTTGTGTTGACTATCATTGTCTAAACCATAATAATAATCACTCAAAGGTCACTGCAATGTTTCTTGGATAAAAGAGGTAAAGTATGCATTTTATATTTTATTTCTCATAATTTAATAGTTGAATTTATTTTAAAAGAAAACTGCATAATTCTTAACACGATTTCATTACAACAATAAGAGACTAGCATTTTCATCAGTAAATAATAAAAGAAGTGTAAACTATCTGATGGCGAATTAGTTTCCCCATGGCTGCGACCTCCTGGACAGTCAAGAAATTTAACAGAGAGCATCCAATGAACAGGGATTCTATCCCACATTACAGAGAAACATCTTCTCCTTTATACGCAAGTATTATTCAAGTATATAACCAGAGATTATTCAAAATAATGGGATTGGACCTCTGAATGGGTCGTCCCTTCCCTAATGCGAACTGCAGAGATAATACAACTGTAATTATTGAACAGAGATGAAGACAATTGACGCCGTGATTTTTGGCAAGCCACAACCTGTGATCACCGTGGTTGGTTGCAGAGGTAATCTACGAGTTTAATGGGGTTTGACAGAGAGTTCAAGATCCAATTTAAGTTATAGACAACACAACGATAATTACGAACAAAGTATAACATCCAGATTTCATATATAAAAATAAGATCAATCAATTGACTCATCAAGGCTAAAAGCAACCAGAGTTTAAAGGGTCAATAATATGGTGGCATCGATTCAATCTATGAGATCTGGAGGTGGTCGAAACTGAAGACGGGTTTACAGGCTGAATTTTTAAATATCCAATAAAGATCTCGACAAATCGAAGACACAGATTAATTCTTAATGAGTACACAGTAACCGTTTGCTGGTCCTTCATACTTCAGATTTAAATCAAACTGTGGAAATAAAAACAGTCAACTGATTGTGAAACCATACAGAAGTGACCTCATGGGCGGTTGTTAATTTCTTCCACAGCAATAAACAAAATTCAATTTCCAGAATGTAAAACTAAGTTACGGTGGCCTCCTAAGAATTTACATTCTATTGAATTTACAGAAATTACTACTTTCTATGAGCCATCCCACCATATGAACCAAAAGAAAATAACATTAAACATTTAGTAAAATATTGAAATAATATTGAACCTGATTCGGAGGTCGTGCTTGAGGTCGAGTAGATGGTTGTAGCCGTGACTGATTCAGTTGTCCGAATCCACTCTTGACGAAGATACCGACAACCCCTGATAGAAATATGAGTTTGGTGCCCTCAAGGCTCGACCGACTCTGATACCAAATGTAGGGCCCTTCCTATAGAGTCCTTCTGTGCTTAACTTGAAACTTAACCGACTAATACACAATAGATTAGATAGCATAATCACTAGAGAAATAAATAAATTAATTGAATAACTTAGCAAATATAGACAAAACCATAACCTGTCGACCATAAGTCGTGACCGTTGTCGAAGGAGAAGTTGTCGTTAATCTGATCCAGCTTGTGCATTGTCTTCCACGTCTTCCGTAGAATCCCTCCAGCAAAGCTCGATTAACCATTGGCGAAGCAACCGTTAGCTTCGCCACCCAACCATAGGCTCATGCTTTTAGTCACATGGCCACCCCCGAGCTTCGGGTCATAGAGCTCACACACACACAATCCAAGAAACTCAGCTTGGGTTCTCCCTCCACCAAAATTTCTAGCCAAACCCCAATAACAGCAAGTCACTTACTTATTCACAATTATGATAACCATCCACAATCTGGGTCCCTTCTCCCTTCCTAAGGCCTTCCTTAAGTAGGAAAATCCCTTGCGACACATGTCTCTCCATGCAATAATATTTATTTTATTAAATTTTTAATTAAATAAAACTCACCCATCCATGTGTCAAATTTTTTAGGAGATGCACCAACATTCCTAAGTTTGCTCATGTTTGTCCCCAAGATGTCTCACCTAACTCCTAAATTTGTGGTGTAAGTGGAGTTGACTAGATGTCCATCCTTAGGATTGTATTTTTCTCCTAAATAAAGATTTATATTATTTTAAATACTCAAAATATTATTTTATGTGTAAATGCATAAATGACAATTAATATTATTTTAAATGTCAAAATATCATTTTATGTGCAAATGCATAAATAACAATTAATATTATTTTAAATGCTAAAATATCCTTTTATGTCCAAATGCATAAATAACAATTAATGTTATTTTAAATGCTAAAATATTCTTTTATGTGCAAATGTCTCAAGTACTAATTTCTATTGTTTAAAGTACTAAAATGCATTTTTCTAAGTAAATGTTCTAAGTGCAATTTATACGTTTTTATGCAATTAAGTTTAACAATAATTTTTACTAGGATCCCAGTGCCGCGCCATTGGGCCTCCCCGTTCCTTAACTTCATTTCCCTCACATGGCACCACTCCGTTGGGTCCAGTCATCTGTCTTTTCCATTTCTCGGCAAGGTACCACATCCTCAGGTCCTTGCGTCCACTCTTTCCGTTCTCGGCAGGCCACCGCATCGTCAGGACCTTCTACCGATATCCTTTCATTTTGACTTGCGGGAACTTCATGTAGGGATTTCAGGAGCCGTTACCTTCTATCCTTCGTCTACACGTTATTAGGGACTAATGGCGCTGAGGAGTAAGTCCGTTCTTACTGCACGCCCCCCAACTTGTACGTGACCAACTCCGTCATGGTCCACTACGCACGACTTCATGCGTCCCCGAGTAAGCGGATAAGGGATTTTGAACTTGGCCGTAGAATTCCGTAGGAAGTCGACACTGTCGTCATTCTTCCGTGTGTGATTTATCCGTACTCTACAACCTTTTAATTCCTTTGTGTGTCCGTCGGTGAACCGTTTCACCTACCGCTACACACATTTCTCACAAATATATATTAGTAGTACTGTCCTCAATTATCATTATTCGATTCCTCAATATACTACTTCGTTAAACATTTATAGTTTATTCATAACATTACTCATTCATCTAATCAGAAATGCATTTTGTCAGTATTTACTTTCTTCGTTCTCATCACATAATTAATCATACAGCTAGTTGTTAAGCATCATTCACATGTACATTTTTTATAATCAAAGTTAATCGTTAAACAACATGTAATCATTTATTTATATCAACTATCCAGATAGACATATATCATTATTTTATAGATTCACAATCAATCGTAGTCATGAACATACCCAATATAAAATCAAAAGGTCATTTTATTAATGTTTCAATCAGTCGGGTCACTCAACAGGTGCCCTCAAGATCTAGTAGTCTAGGGGCACTACATAAACAAATTCTTGGAAACATGAAATGTTTTTTTCAAACTTGATTTTATTACTTGTTTCACATTTCCTAACTTCTTTGTTATAGTTGTATTTGGTCACCTTTGATCAAATGCATCTTGTTGGCCAACTGTTGATAATTAAGTAATTTTTATCACTCCCAAATATGCATTTTTTCGGTATTTAGGACATGCCCACGTCTTTCCTTCATTCATGTTGCGGCTTACTTGCGAGTTTCCTTAAGGAAACACATGGGAACCTTTGAAAATCTATAAAAATAATTAAAGCACTTTAAAGACATGCTCCTAATTCGAAAGTATGATATTTTTACATGTGTACATGCCCTAAATTTCATCCCCAACTACCTTAAATACATTCCTTGGGCATAAATATGACTTATTGGTTGGGAGAAGGGGCATGACTTCATTGGAAAGGATATGCTAGAGAAATCACAAGAGGAAAACAACTTAGATTTGTACTATTGTTCCCTGGTTTAGATCCCCTTGGTCCTGAATACACTTATGACGCTTTGAGTTGGGTTAAAACTTCTCAAAGTTTTTTCTTAGCCCTAGTAAACCAATATATTTTAGGTGGAGTGTGAGAAGGAATGTGTCTAGGTAAGAGGAACCCAAACTTTGGTGATGAAGGAGTTGGAAACATTGATTAGGGATTGCATTTGTTGTATATATTTACCCAAATAATAAAAATCTCTCTTCTTTCCATCCCCTAAATCATATTAAGCATTTAATTGTTCTTTTTTATTTATGATTTGAGGATTGAAATGACCCCTTGATACTTAGTTTGAATCAATTGTCTTAAATCCATGTTATTCTTTATTGTATGAATCATGATTTATGTTTATATGCCTCAGTTGGTTTGAGGAAGATTGGTTGTTTCTATTGTGTGCATGTTTGTAGAATGAGTTTCAATTATGAGAAGTAATTTGGATTGCATACAAATAACAAAAAAAATTGATTATTTGCGTAAACATGTATTTCCTCTTCCCTCATCTTCTTGGTAGTTACTTTTGTAACCAATTTAGGTTTTGGATTCAATTTCATTATCATCCCTTTTCTCTATCAGTAATCCACCCTAAGTTACTAGGGACCTTGCCTTCACCATCAATGCACCCCTAATAATCACCTTCGATTTTTCCACACACTTATCTTTGAACTAGTGTCATAGGTACACCTCATGATCCTTCTTTGGTTTTCCTCCAAGTAGTTTCCTTGGATGCATTATGCAATGATTGAGTCTCCACTACAAAAGTCAAGGTTTAATATTAGTTTTAGATGTATCCAATCCCTTTATGAACCCCTCAAGTTATCTTCCCAAATATCAAATCCAATCCCACCCTATAAAGCCAAATGTCAAGCTCAATCCCTCTCTATCTACAGGGAGATGGATGGATGATACAATATTCATTATTAAGTTTAAATTTTAAATGTCCATACACTAAGGTAGAACTAAGAGGAAAGTGAGTCATAATAGGATAAGAGCATTATGGTCATGGTTATAAGCTTGCAAAGAAATATGCCCATAAGCTAGAGAGTGTAAGCATGCCATTTGAATATTTGGTTTGTCATGGATAAATTTATGGTAAAACTTTGTGAAAGCACCGATTGACTAAGCAAACTCAAATTTTATATATTAATACATTTAAAAAAATGAAATGTATTTTTATCCTTTCAAAAAATAAATAGTGATATAACATAGACAAGTCATAATCCATAGTTTAATTGTTTTCTCCATGACTTGGAGATGAGGTTTAACAACCTTGATTCTTACCCATTACATAATAAACAAAAAAATAATGAGAGACAAGTCTCATATAAAAGACTTAGTCTATAGTTGGAAAAGTAGATGGGAAGCCACTCAATCGATCATGCATAACTATATTCAAATACCTAGTAGTGCTATTTTTCAAATACCAAACTTGGATTTAAAATGGTTCGGAAAAACTAATGTTACAATTTCCATTGGTTTGTTATTATTCTCAATGTGCTCACTTTGGTGAAAACATGTTTTAAACTATATTGTGGATGCTATAGCATGGATTCCATAACATTACAGCTTAATTGCATGTGGTGGGATAAAACTACACCTTATGTTTTGTGAATTTTCATGAACTATGACTATTTCTTAGAAAAATTGAGTGCTGAAGTTTTGGAAAACATGTCTAGGCAAGGATGACATGAGCACTCTATTTGCACACACCTAGGGAATAATACTAAAAATTTGACCCTAGAATGAAAAATTTGCATCACCTCTAAATGAGAAAAACGCCGATTCCGGAATTTAGCAAATAAAACAAGCTCTAGGCCATGGGACTCATGGGAGAAGGGTGTCGCTAGTGTTAATTGGATGCCATGAGTCCAATGGAATTGTTGATTCATTGAGCTGAGTCTTGATTTTGATTTTATGGTGATTTTTAATTTACTGTTGAGTCTGAATTTCACCAAATTTTAACGACCTATTAGCTTATAATTACCTCATTTAGTCATTATCTTTTTTCATTTAACGATCCTATTCCTATACATTATCATACATTATCCTCTTCTATTCCCTGAAAGTTTCATGTGAGATATGAACACTTATTTGGTGAATTTCCCATGTGATGATTACTTCGTATAGATGTTGTGGTTCCTTAAATTGCTTCTATGGGTTATATCATATCATGGAGTTTCCCAAAAATCCATTAGCACATTCTTGTAGCATACAATCACTCCCATAAATACAATAGCGCACTCCTCTAGCAGACTGTCATTCCCAGAAATCTAGTAGAGCCTCCACATGTTGATTATATGCAAATCTCATGAGCAAATTTGGGGACATGGGTTTTGTGGGGAATGTCATTATTATGCTTCTATGTTTCTCAAACAAACTCAACCACCTACAACTTGAGCATGGATCCTCAGTCCAAGTCACAGTTAACACACTCAATGAAGTCAAGGAACAATTCAATTCTTTTAGCCGGTTCCTTCAGATGGGAGATCCACCTCAATTTGGACAATTTAATCAAATTGAATCTCCTCCTTCATCATCAAGCCAAAAAATCCCAACCACATGCATCTAAGTTAAGCAAATTCCAAGAGCACATTGGCTGTGCAATCTCTCTTTTCAGAGGATATTGTGATTACATGGTTTTAACTTATTTCTTTTTATAATTTGTAATATGCAAGTATTTATACAAAGGAACATGAGCTCTGTAGGAGTTCAATCATCAAGTATTATTGTGTGTATTGATTAGAACCACAATTGCATAGGAACTGTAACACGCGGTATACCTCTACTTGGATGTTGAAATAAACAATGTGTTTGGTGTAGATTTCTAGCAAGACACTAGAGTTTTTTGTAGTGTGTGTTGGAAGAGGCATGCCCCCCTCTCTATGGTATACAATACATAATTTTTTTCATTTCCTGTAGGTTTATTTGTTATTTCATTCTTTAGATTTAATTGAGTAGATAGTTGAGTTATTTCATTTAATTATTTTCCTAAAATTGTTATTCAATTTCTGCCTTTAATTTCATTTGCTGACGCTTTTCAATTTCTTGTTTAAAGACTTAAGTGTGAATTTTTGTGTTTGATTGCCACAAAGGTCTAAAACGCTTGTTAACTCAGAGATCTTGAAAGAGCTGCAGGGCCATATGACTCAAAATCTACATCATTAGGATCTTATGGTTTTTACTACAATACTGATTTACATGAGTTTATTTTTAGTTTGATTAGGCTACATGTATTAGTAGTGGTTTATCAAGTGAACTAATATTGCAGATGGTTACTAGAGTAAAAACATTATTTAATCAAAAGAATTGTAACTGGTCTTTATAAACAAAACATACTTGTATACTTGACTTTGGTTCCTAGAAGTGTCTTGTCAAACAAAAGTACTTTCAATTTTAGTAGGTTAGCTTAGTGTTTTCTTTACTTAGTCGTGCATATATTTTTCGTACACCTCATAATATTACAAGCATCTAGATTGATAATTTAATGTATATGTAATTTAAGTAAATTAGATTTCCCAACATTTTTGGCGTCGTTTCTGGGGAGGTGTTAAAGGGACTAGGTTTTTTGTTTCTGAATTTTTAAGATTTTCTTTTTATTTCTACATATGATTGGTTTTGGTTCCCACATACTAGACATGGTATGTGGGCACCAAAACCAAAATAAGCAAGAGGAAGAGAATGTGGTTCTATCTATTTTCTGTCCCAAATGTAGCAAGAAGCACCCACTAAAAGAATGTTCTTTGAATAACATTTCTATATGTGCTATTTGTGCATGTGAACATCCAATGGATCATTGTCCTTCTTTTCCTAGACTTAAATAATTTTACCAAGGAGAGAATGAAACAACACGAAAACTGTGTGCACTAGCATCGAGGAGGCCATGGAAGCCTCGGTCACCAAGTATGTATTCAGATCCTGCACTTCAAAATAGGCTTCATGTTATTCTGGTCAGTCATACCCAACTTGGAATTATTGGCAAGCGTCGCCTCAAAAGCCAACCCAAAACCATCCATGGAAATAAGAGTGGAAAGGTCCTATTTATGGGAATATGCCCAAAACCATCCATGGAATCATTTTTTTTTTTGAAAAACACGGGGGTCGGGTGGTTCAAGAGGGGTAATCATACAGTACCACTGCGCCATACTCTTCTCTACTGTGTCTAGATGAATAATCAAGTATCAACTTATTAAATACTTCTATCGTTCCCGAAATATCTTCATCATCTGCTAATTATTCTACAAAAGGACTATCCGCAATCTCAATGCACTGAGATTATTTGCCACTTTCCTCTGATTCCTCTGCCTCATATCTTCTCCATTGCGTTTCAACATCATTCACTCTATCTTCTTGAACATCTTTCTATGATGTTCCCTCTTCTACACCTTGCCTCTTTGCTGGACTATGTCCTTCTTTCTCCACCACCATTACGGCTTCCTCTGGTGCTCCACTCTATTCAACATGCCCCTCTGGCATGTACCTCTTCCTATTTGTTGCTAAAACCCATTCTCCAACATATTCTATGTAGCTCCCTATATTATGTTGTGGTACACAGGTTACTACCAAAGGACCGAACACCAAGAGAAACCACTTCATACAAACAGATCACAGATCAACACACCGATGTTTTGACGTGGTTTAAACCCTCTTGAGGGAAACACTCCACGGCCCCGGCCAAATAGCTTCTACGGGACAATTTATTATGCAAAGAAAGAAAGTTATAAATGAGCTTCTCATAATCGATCAACTAAACAATGACCCTCCATGCTCTTTAAATAGATATCATGGACCAATCGGGTGTTAAGCCACGGATCAAGGTTAGGTTTGATCTAAGAGAAGTTGAGCCGTCGGATCACTCTATGTCGGGAACATATCATGACTATTGGATTAAGTATTTACAAATGCATACTAATGCATACTAAAGAAACACACTATCACTAATGGATATATTACACAAGTTGATCTTAACTAACTCCTAAGTGTCTAAATATCCTAACATCCCCCCTTAAGAACAACTTGGGATAGGATTGAAGGATTTACAGAAGTGACACTATTAGGAGAAGGAAGGAGGCATTAGAGCCTATCCCCCCTTAATGACAAGTTCCTAAACTCCTAACATAGATCGAAGTTTAGAAAACTTCGCTTCTGTAAGAGACTTGGTGAAGATGTCTGCAACTTGATCATCTGTAGGGAAAAAGAGCACTTCAAGAACACGATCATGAACAAGATTTCTGATGAAGTGCATATGTAGCTCAATGTGTTTGCTACGTTGATGTAGAACTAGATCTTTGGCAAGCTTGATGGCACTTTGATTGTCGGACCAAAGTGGAGTAGGTTGCAGTTGCTCAAATCCAAACTTTGAAAGGATCTGTCAAAGCCATAAAGCTTCCTGACTGGCATTAACTGTTGCTCGATATTCTGCCTCTGCTGAAGAAAGAGTAAGAGCTTGTTGTTTCTTACAAGCCCAAGTAATAGGTCCAGATCCCAGACTGAAAACATATCCTGTAGTAGACTTTCGATCATCAGGATCGCCAGCCCAATCTGAATCAGTGAAACCAACCAACAAAGGTTCCTCCCCTGTACTGTAATGAATCCCAAACTGAACTGTACCTTGAATATATCGAAGTATTCTTTTAGCTGCTTTCCAGTGACTTTCATGAGGTGTCTACATATAACAGGCAACACAACCAATGGCAAAGGAAAGGTCAGGACGGGAATGAGTCAAGTATAAGAGACTACCAACAAGCTGACGATACAAGGTGGCATCGACTTCAGGTGAAGTACAAGTGGCAGAAAGTTTGACTCCAGACTGGAAGGGAGAAGGGGCTGGTGTACAATCTTCCATGTGAAAGTGATGAAGAAGGTCAGAAGCATACTTAGACTGAGAAAGAAAGATTCCTTCTTTGGTTTGCAGGACTTGGAGACCAAGAAAATAATGCAAATGTACTAAGTCTAACATTTCAAAATTTTGTTTAAGACTGGATTTCACATGGGTTATAAGCTTAGGGTCACTACCAGTAAGAATAAGGTCATCAACATATAGAACAAGTATGATGAGATGGTTTCCTACTTTCTTGGTATAGACATTGGGGTCAGAATGGCATCTAGAAAAACCAGTGTCAAGGAGAAAGTTATCCATTTTGGCATACCAAGCTCTAGGAGCTTGCTTAAGGCCATATAAGGATTTCTTAAGGCGGCAGACAAGGTAGAGTTATTCTGAACATAGCCAGGAGGTTGTTCCATGTAAATTTCCTCCTGTAAATCACCATGTAAGAAGGTAGACTTGACATCCATTTGATGGAATTCCTAGTTGTGTAAGGCTGCAAGGGAAAGAACAAGGCGGATGGAGTTCATTTTTGCGACGGGAGCAAAGGTTTCATTGTAGTCAATCCCTTCAACTTGGGAAAAACCTTTGGTAACTAACCTTGCCTTAAGTCTTTCAACACTTCCATCTAATGCATACTTAGTTCTGTAGACCCATTTACATCTGACAAGTTTTCTTCCTTTTGGAAGAGGTACAAGATCCCAAGTATCATTCGCCATTAAGGAACGATATTCTTCATCCATGGCTGCATCCCAATCTGGATTCCCTGAAGCTTCTGCAAAAGTTTCTGGATCATGATTCTCGAAAACTTGAGCCAAAAGAGAAGAGGCTCGCTGAAACTGAGAACGTGTTCGACGTTGATCTCTAGGATCACCGGTAAGATCACCAGCTGCTTCACATGTTGAACGGACCCATCGAGGAAGAACTTGTGCTGGTGCAACTGGAGGAACATGAGCAGGCAGAGGTGGATTTTCATCCTCACTGTCATCATCAGAAACTGGAGTTGGAAACCTGTCAAGGAAGTTGGAAGAAGAAGAAGAAGAAGGCACAAACTCCGAATCAGGCTCACAGGCCAAAGATGGCACAATCGCCGAGTTAGGCTCGTAGGCCAAGATATTTTCATCAAATTTAACATCTCTTCTAATGATGATATCATGAGAATGTGGTTGAACAAGTCTATAACCTTTTACATCTTCAGAATATCCAACAAATATGCACTTTTCACTTTTAGGCTGCAATGCTTTCCGTTTTTCATCCGGAATGTGAGCCCATGCTTCACTACCAAACACACGGAAGTGACTTACATCAGGTTTAGTTTTACTCCATGCTTCTTCCGGTGTTATACCTTGTAATGCTTTAGTGGGGGTGCGATTAACTATGTAATTTGCACAATTAATGGCTTCAGCCCAAAATTGAAAACTTAGTCCCTTAGATTGGATCATACAATTAGCCATTTCTTTTAAAGTGCGGTTCTTCCACTCAGCTACAACATTTTGTTGTGGTGTATATGGAACAATGTGTTGTTGTTGGATGCCTTGTTCAGTGCAGAAAGTAGTGAACTTATTGTTAACATACTCTCCTCCATTGTTAGATCTTAACTTAATAATTTGATGACCAGATTGTTTTTCCACAAGGGCCTTTTAGGCTAAGAACATGTTAAATACTTCGCTCTTAAGTTTTAGGAAATAAACCCAAATGCATCTGGTGTAATCATCAATGAAAGTTAAGAAATATTTGAAACCAGAAAAGGAAGCAGATGGAAGAGGACCACACAAGTCACTATGCACAAGCTCCAAGGGAACCGAGGCGTGCCAAGAGGCACGTTTGTCAAAACTGTCCCGATGATGTTTTCCGAGTACACAACCGGAGTAAACACCATCCCTATAAGATACCATCAGAAGACCTGTCACCATATTTTCTTTACATAGTTGTTGCAATGAGCGATAATTTAAGTGACCAAATCGCTCATGCCAAAGTTTGCTCAAGTTATCACTATGAGCAACAAAAACTAAAGGGAAAGGTGATGACCCAAAGTTGTTAAACTTGTACAACCTGGTAATATCATCAACAATTCCGCTAGCTAGGACCTGTTGAGGATCTTTAAAATCCTTGATTACAACTTGGTGAGGTGTAAAGGTCACAGTTTTACCTTCACTAGAATGAGTGATCTGATGGACTGATAACAAATTGCAGGAAATTCTTGGAACACATAGTATATCACTAAAATGACCATTATCTACTGGAACTGTTCCAGCTCCTACAACACTTAGAGATCTATCATCACCAACAAATATTTGTTTGGTGTTACATTCATGCATAGTAGAAAAGATGGCTTGATCCTTAGCCATATGATAAGATGCTCCATAATCAATGAGCCATTCATTTGAAGTAGAAGAAGAAGATGCATTATAAGAATAACTAGAAGCACAAAGTGCATGTCCATGAGAGGCAGATTCTGAAGACGAATCTAGGCTGATGTGGTGTTTCTTCATTGCTGCTTCCAAGGCTGCCATCTTCTTGAAACACTTAGATTCATCATGATTATCTTTCCCGCAATAGTTGCAATGACGCTCAGTCTTCTTGCCTTTTGGCTTGGATCCTTTGTCATTTTTTAAAGAAGGAGTTGACTGAGAGGGTTTGGGACCCTTGTTTGACTTATTGTTGCGAAAATTTTGTTTCTTGGGAGGCTTGGACTTTTCTTTCTATTGGGACAATAAGGCTTTCCCAGATGTATCTGCATTGTTGATTATTCCAAGATGAATGAGTTTATCTTGTTCTCTAATTAAGGAATCACAAAAGGATTCAAGACTAGGTTCTTAATAGCTAGCTGCATTCAAGGATGCTTTCATGGAGTAAAATGTAGATACAAAAATAGAATATGCAGGTCCAAGTTTGGAAAGAATATGATAAATGCACTGTTTGTCTTCTCTCTCAATCTTACATTCTGCACATAAGAGTTTAAGAGTTTTGTACTTAGATAAATAATCTTGAATGCATGAAAAGTCACTTGGATTTAAAGAAATCAACTCATTTTCGAGTTGGTGACCTCGAATTTCATTGTGTTTACCAAACACAGATTCCAACTTGTCCCAAGCAGCATTAGGTTCATCAATTCCAGATATGTGGAATCGCAAATCAGTAGAGATTGACATCTCAATCAATCCACGAGCTTCATCACATCTATTTTCCCATTTTATTTTCTTATCATCATCAGTGGGTTCTTTTTCTTTCCTTGTTGTAATTCTGAAAAGTCCCCTACTTCGTAGAACATCCTCCATACGAGATTTCCATGAGAAATAGTTGGAACTGTTAAGTAGAATATCACAAGGGGCGGCTATATTTGTAAATTAATGACTGTAAAAGTAGACACCAATAGTCTGGATGTGAAGAGCTCAAAAAAATAGGCGGTTTCAAAAAAAATGGCACTGAAAACGGACTCTATATGATGAAGTTATGCTTGAACAAAGAAACTATTAAAGATGTCCCCAATAGTGACGTGGCAGCTAGAGAATGTCCAGCAAAAAAAAGAACCCCCCTCTTCCCAAGATGAACCTTTTGACAATCACTTTCAAGAAAGTTACTTTAAGTGAACCACTTTTGTAAAATAAGTGATTTCACTTTTACAATGATATTACTTTTAAATAGTGCAACAATAAAAAAACTTAAGTGACTCACTTGTATTTTTATTTTTTATTATTTAAGTGAGATGCACTTTTACAATAAAGTAACTTGAAAATAGAAATTGCATGCACTTTTTCTTTTAAAAGTAACTTCCTAAGACTTGAACTCAAGACCTATTAAGGAATAAAGCAACTTTGAACCAAGTGAGCTAGATTAAAAGGTATGTAAAATAATGGAATGAGGAAGGGTTTTTTTTTTTTTTTACTCTTCTTGCTCGGTTTGCGTGCTTGTCCTTTTTCCTGCAAAACACACCACAAATCGAAACAAAAGAAACCTTTCCACACTTGTGGAGTTAGATCTCGTTAGCTTGCCTGGAAAGTCTACGTTTTCTCTCTGTTTCTGATTTGCCGAGATCGCGCAAAGTGCACGGCAAAGAGCATACGCAGCCAAGAAAAACCCTTTCCCTTTCTGTTTCTGATTTGCCGAGATCGCTCAAGGTGCACGGCAAAGAGCATACGCAAACGGGAAAGCAACAATCCGAACCCAAAAAAATCTAACAGTAAAAAATGATAAAATATGATATTTTTTTCTTTTAAAAACAGAAAATAAAAAAATGCGTCACTGTAACATTATACCTTCAAATCTGATGAAATACGCGTTTCTGGAGCAACCGGGAACCGTTTTCAATCAAACGAAAACTATTTCCCAATGGAAACGATGCTCCGGACGTAATGGAAAACCTCCCATAGCCCATAAATGCATAGAAATACCAGAACGAGAAACTCTTTCAAGTTTTGGCAACAATAGTTCAAGATCTAGATCATAACCGGAAGCGGCACTTCATAAAAGCTCTGATACCATGTTGTGGTACACAGGGTACTACCAAAGGACCGAACACCAAGAGAAACTATTTCACACAAACAGATCACAGATCAACACACCGATGTTTTGACGTGGTTTAAACCCTCTTGAGGGAAACACTCCACGACCCCGGCCAAATAGCTTCTATGGGACAATTTATTATGCAAAGAAAGAAAGTTACAAATGAGCTTCTCATAATCGATCAACTAAACAATGACCCTCCATGCTCTTTAAATAGAGATCATGGACCAATCGGGTGTTAAGCCACGGATCAAGGTTAGGTTTGATCTAAGAGAAGTTGAGCCGTCGGATCACTCTATGTCGGAAACATATCGTGACTGTCGGATTAAGTATTTACAAATGTATACTAATGCATACTAAAGAAACACAATATCCCTAACAGATATATTACACAAGTTGATCTTAACTAACTCCTAAGTGTCTAAATATCCTAACATATTATCCATCCTAACCTTCCATATAGCTTCCTTCAACACATTCCTTCTCCCATACCTTTATTCTCTTTTTTTCCTTTTCTCATTCAGGGCCATCACTACTTTGTTTTTACTTTCCTACTTCAATGATTCTCCCCACTTCTCTCCCCCATATCCCCCATAACATGGGGGATTACTCTTCCATCTTGTTGGAATCCATGTGCATAATCCCCTTCTCAACAAACAACATTTTTATCCAGGTCGGGATTTCTGCTAATAACCTTTTCCTAGGTTTGGTCGCAAATTTATCCCTTGTGCAGTCAAACACCCCGCATTTGATAAAAAAATCTATAATGTACGCTTCTTTGATTCTATTAAACCAAAAATATATAACCCTTGTACACATGTTATTTAAACTCTTCAACCTATCTTTAGCTTCTTGATCCCATACAATCACTTCTTGACTTCTCCAAACCACATTAAGTTCTACTTGTATTCTTACCCATTCATACAATAAATAGGGAAATTCGACAAAGAAAATTTCATATGTGTCTGAAGAAATGTACCTTTTAAGCCAGCGCTTGGGATTGATGTTCAGGTTTTGAGTCTCCTTCTTCACAAAATACTCTTCTTTGTCGATTAACCATTTCTACAGTTCCTCTCTCGTAGGTTTTCATCTCATGCTTCTTCAAACAGTAACATTTTCAGGTTCCAACAACATAACCAATTGTTGGAGTATAACTTAGAACCTAGGTTCTAAATCCATATCCAACAATACTCCTATGAGAATTGACATATTCAAGTACCCAAAAGGGTAAGGTATCACTCAAGAGTCTCATAGGGATTACTGATATTGAAATAAGGCTAAGGTTGAATAAGCATTGAACAACACTACATTCACCATTACTTCCAAGCATTTAATACAAAAACATAAGTAATATCAGATTCTTTCGTAGTACAACACATACATATTTGCATCATAACACACAACTATTCATTAATTAATATTTTGCACAATACATATGGCAATACTCTATGTCATACATTCACATTGTATTCTTAATCATAGGTCACATATTGGAACCAAACCAAAACAGTCGTATCCTTTCAACCTTTATAAAAAATATGAAACAATTATTAGTTTCTCAATTGTCTTTTAACTAATCTTAACAACTTATACTTTGACTTGACTTAATCTTAACATATAATTATGTTGTGCAAGTCACTATACAAAATATTGCGCAAGTCACTATACAAAATATTGCGCAAGATTGCAAACTATACTGCACAAGCTGATACAAAATATATTGCGCAACCAATTACAAAATGTATTACATAACTTATAACTCGATAACAAATATAACGCCAACAACATGAGGTTTCCCCAAATTAGTCAAGGTGAATGGCTAGGGGGAGGGGGTGTGCTTCATGCCAATCTAAGATGCAAGTACATTTATTTATGAAGATCAAATCATACAACCAAATTAAGTGTGAAATGAAACAAATGCAATTGTGGGTACATGTGTCAGATGATTTCGCTAACAATGGGATGCTAAACATGTGTCTTCCAAATCTACTCATGTGAAAATCCCTAATGATCTAGCTGTGACCTTCCACTCAAATAGAAATGGGCATTCTAATAGCTATTGATCCATATGATCGTCAATCCATTGGGGATAACTAGTGAAGGTGCGAAAGGATCAGTTATAATGAGAGTCACTAGACGCGGTACCAACGACCAACAAACTTGATCCAGGTACCAACGCTTCCCATGATAGTCACCTATAAGGTAGATTCCCTAAAATTTGGCCACTGGGTTACATTTTTCAAGTGCGGGGAAGAGGTTGTCCTTCAAATGGTTAGATGTCACCTCCAAATCAATGTGGCGGTATCCCTTAGGATAAAATAAATAACCTCACCCCAGGTTTGACCTCCTCTTGCACGATGCCTCATTCCTTGGGAATTCTTGAACACTTGATGGTGGATGTTTTTTAAAGTTCCCTATTTATACAACTTACTATGTTTCAAAATGGGAAACAACCACGGGGCATTATTTAGATGCCTAGCCCCAAGGTCCTACCTAACTACTTAATTCTTTTGTGACCCCTGTGGGGGAATTAAGTGAGTTGTTTAGGATATTGATGTGTGTTAAAGCTTTTATTTTTTAAAACTAAATTATAAAAATGATTGCATATATTGGAAATGTACAAATAATCATTGTTTTTTGAGAAGTAACTCTCTCTTTATGGATGAAACTTCTCACTTTAAGCTAAATGTGGTAATGTATGAAGCACAAGTAGATGAAGGGTCCCAATGATGCTATCTCACTTTACATGTGGAATTTTATGAGTGTTCAAAAGTTTGGAAACAAATAAGACTTTGACCTTCTGATTGATTGTTAGCATAACTATGGAGACAAGGTGATGGGTGTTAGTTGAGTTAGTTGCAAGAGATGTCATGTATTGCTTTAAAAAACTAGTAGTTTCGCCTATTACTAAAACCTAAGCCACAATAGAGTTAGAGGCCTTGTATGGAAAGCTACGAGTTTGAAAAAAAGGAAATATTGAAGTGAGGTAAAGTTCATGTTTAGTAGTAGTGAAAAGCTAGAAAAGAGGCCATCAAACAACATGAAAGCTACACTAGGGAGCCATACAAACATTATCTCAATTGGAAACAAATATAAGTTTTAATAGTGGTGTCATTGGCAAGGAAACCTAGACTTATTTTTTCACTAATGAATTGTGTGGTCTTGGCACAAACAATGAAATACAAAGTGTAGAGAATGTTGCATGGATCAAAAGAAGTTCCCGTGGGATAAAGTTGCAATACAAACATAAGATGCAAAAGGTTGAGCACTATTTGAAGGAGCCTTTGAGGATAGAAATAGAGAGGGTATTCAAAGTTGTTAGCTAGCATATGGATGGGCTCCAAATATTTCCTACACCATGCATAAAAGTAAACAAATATTTGGATAAGTTAAAGAGAGATCAAGGACAATTCTTAAAGAATTTCTTCAAGCATATAAGTTGAAACAACTCTACAAGCCTTTGGATGAGTATGATGGAAACACCATGCATAAAAGTAAACAAATATTTGGATAAGTTAAAGAGAGATCAAGGACAATTCTTAAAGAATTTCTTCAAGCATATAAGTTGAAACAACTCTACAAGCCTTTGGATGAGTATGATGGAAACATCATTTGGGAAGTTGATTTAATTGGAATAGCATGATCTACATGTAGGTGGCCAATATGGAAAGAGTGACCTTTACACTTTTATATAGATTTCCCCATGTCAAAGCAAGTCACATGTAGATTTCCTTTTATGTGTGGTTATAAAGAAAGAAAGTTGCTTTGGATAAAAGTTGACTTGGTAAAGAGGCAATGGAAGGAAATAAAGTAGGTTCAGAAACTTTTATCCTTGGAAGACAGTGACTCATTGGAACTTGGGATAATGCAAAGGACTTTCTCACCATAGAAAAGTTGTCCAATTGAGATTTTGCAAAGTTACTGAAGTTTTCCTTAGTAGTTTCTTTTCACCAGAAGAAAGCAACTTTTGCCACACAAAATCTTGTCCAAATAGTAGAAAAGACACAATAAGATAGTGATTTGACCCCCAAAAAATACAATGATCTCAAATTTAAGTCGTGGACAACCTTGCATACCTCTTAACTCAACTATCCCACTTTCATAACTATCAACACTTCTACAAAATCCAACCAATTAGGTCATATCACAAAGGCCAATCAATCAAGATATGTCTCAAACACAAATTAACCGCTCATACTATAAATGAAATATATATAAATTAACATGATTAGAGAAAGTTTTTATAGACTAGAAAAAAGAACCAAGTATTTTTATAGAATGATTAGAGCTTGTTACTAGGAATGACTGGGCCATGGTTCTACATGGAGAAACTTGCCCATGCCCTCATATACCATATTCATACTTCACCATCTAAGGATGCCTTCAATTGGTCTTGAGGAACCACAAAAGTAGTGGGGAGATGAGACCAATGATCTTTTCATCCAAAGAATCAAAAAATAAAGAAAGAATTAGTAGGGTGGGAAATGCATCTCTTTCTCTGTTTTTCACCCTTCTATTTTCCTAATTTTATATGGTATTTGATTTTTTAATTTCAATTGCCAAATATGATTATCTATCGATGTGGATACAAGATACCTTGATAAAAAGGAGTACATATACTCTTCCAGAGCCGTTGTTGAATGGAAATGCTCTCTTCCTTTGCAACATCATCGTATTCTATTGGAACACCTTGCCATCTTCTTCATCTTATTAACTGAAGTTTAAAACCAACAGAGATTTGTTGCTACTTTAGGTTATTAATCTATGCCAATAAGCAATGGATGAATAATAATATGCATTTTTCCAAAGGCATTAGCAGAGAGCTTAACACTTTAGGGACACCAAAGCTATGTAATGGAGATAGCCATAGATTCCACAAAAAAACACCACATATGCAAAATAGTTTATGACGTGTAGACATCCACACTTTCATTCTTCATAGAATAGCCTAGGGAAAGAATCCACCGCAATATCACAATCTTTGTAGAGTTGAAGGTGTCGACAAGGGAGAAGGAGAATGGAAATATTGTTCTTCTGACAGACCTTGAAAGTTCTTTGATCCCTTGGGTACTTATTACGTCTCAAGGATCTCACATGATGAGCCTCTGCATTTGGATCTATGTGTGGTGATTCTACATCATCTTCTTCACTATCACCACATTCTTCCTTGCTTTGTCCCTTGCCCCGTACCACAACCCATTGAAGGATTTTTCTCAAGGATTTCACCATGACCTCCTAATTCATAGCTTTGCTATGCCATATGCAAGTTTCCAGTTTCAGTTGTTTCACCTGATCCTCTAATTACCTATTTCTAAGATGGATCCTCTCCATTTCCAAGTATTTTTCCTTCATTTGCATTAAGATGCTTTCCTCAATCATTGAAATCATATATTGTAAATGTCTCTTCCTCTCCTCTTCAAGATATTGTCTGAACTGATCTTCCTATAAATCAATAGATGAAAAAGAATTAGTAATGATCTTAGGGATTCAAAAACAAGTCCTACAATTTTGAAATACATTTATGTAGTCTATGTTATAAGAACACATATTTTTGTAGTTTTATAGGCATCTCCTAGAGTTGGAAGGAATGAACTGTTTTATTACTTTAAATATTTCTTGCATGGAAAATGAATAATATTTGAACCTGAGCCCTTACAAATTGATCAAGCTCTTCTTTCTATTTTTTCAACTGTGATGTTATATCATCTATTAGAAAATGAAAGGTAGAAGTTGCGTCACCTTTGGTTGCAAATGATCTTAAATAATTGATTTTCATCATCAAATTCCAAACGCAAACCAGTTGACATAGTCCACATTGAGTTTGGATGTACAATCCTAGTCTCGTGGCTAGGGATTTCTTATGAAGGTGACACAAATTTATTAACATGGTCCTTTGATGTTGTAAAGCAATAAGATCCATAACTTCCCTTGGACTCTTTCCTGATGCAGGCTCCTCTGGAAAATGGAACATTTCTCCATTTTGCTGACCATGCATAGAATTGGGCACTACAAAATGAAGAACACATACATTACTTAGGTAGATTCACAATGGCTATCTAATATGTGTTAGGGTTAACCTTGAATCGAGAATGAGTCAAATGGTTTAGGTCACAACACGTGTTTTTGGGCACATGGTATTTGATGGCCAATGGTATTTGGTGGCCCATGGTATTGACCTATGGTATTGCATGTAATGAAGCCTATAAAGGGCTTGGCATAATCCATTGTAATTTGTACTGGAGGTGAGCAATGGATATCTCACTTGGCTTGGCTTGACCAATTTAGTTCAAGGGAGATAATAGATCTATTATGGTGGTCTTTTCTTGGTTTGGTTTTTCCACGTAAACATTATGTGTTATGTGGTTGCTTTGATTATCTTCATGATTCATAGATCTTGTTGTTCAGTTGTGTTTGTACCCTAGCTTTATATGATGTACTGTAGGTGGATTATACACTCGTCCCAGTGGGGGTCCGGCGGCCAGCAGCTCCCCGAAGGAAATTTTTATTGCTTTGTAAAATGTTGTAATTTCATAATCATGACTTTGTCAATACTGGTTGATTTACGGGCCCATGGTATTGGGTATCTTGTGGTATTTTCCCATGGTAATACCTCTTTAAAAGGAAGGAATTGTAATATGACTGTGTATTGTAGTATTGTAAATATCTCCGTGATTGTGTGAGAGATACTGTGAGAGATTGCATAGGAAGTTACAATGGATGTGTTGTGGGTTGTATCCCTTCATTTGCTGGACAATATAATAAAATAACTGGAAATTTATTTGTGGACGTAGCCCATATTGGGTGAACCACGTATATTGGTGTCTCTCTTGTATAGTGTTATGTGTTTTATTTCTACGTCTTATTTTATGCTATTGTTCTCCGATCCTATTTTTCTAACAATTGGTATAAGATCCAAAGGCCTATTTGGTGCATAAAATTGTAGGAAAGAAGGGTTCTTGGTTTGAGTGGGAGAAAGGGCAGAAGAAGGAAAGTTTATGGTTGAAAAATTTAATGGCCAAAACTACCAGTTATGGAAGAGTATCTATATCAGAATTATGTATTCCTAAAGTTTGGAGGAAAAGAAAAACAGTCATCCGCTATGAAGGACGAAGAATGGGAGGTTCTTGACATAAAGGCACTAGGAACAATACGATTGTGCCTGGATTCGTCAGTGGATTTCAATATTTCAAAAGAAAAGACAATGGAGGATCTGATGAGCGCATTGGATAAACTGTATGAAAAACCCTCGGCCTCCAACAAGGTATTTCTAATGAAGTGTTTATTTAATATGAAGATTTCAGAAGGTGGGTATGTTGCTGACCATTTAAATGAATTTAATATGCTTACTAATCAGCTAATTTATGTAAAAGTGAACTTTGAAGATGAGGTTAGGGCTCTTCTAATTTTGTGCTCATTGCTATAAAGTTGGAATGGCTTGGTCATGGTTGTAAGTAACTTTGAATTTGGTTCAAACACTCTGAAATTTGATGATGTTGTTAGTGTTATTCTTAGTGAGGAAATGTGAAGGAAAAGTACAGGTGAGACATCAAGTAATGCATTGACCATGGAGAGCATGAGAATACAAAGGGAGAGATGAAAGAGCTTAAGTAATTGTGGGAATTATAGGAAGGATAGGTCCAAGTCTAGACTGGAAAAGATAAAGTGCTATAATTGTGGAAATAAAGGACATCTGAAGAAAGACTGCATATCTCAAAAAAAGAAAGGAGATGGATAGCAAGAGACTACTTAGGAAGCAAATGTAGCAGGTGATGTGTTACAAGATGCTTTGATTCTTGCATTAGATAGTACTGGTGATTACTGGGTAGTAGATTCAGGGGCTTCATGTCATGCTACACCCCATAGGAAATTCTTTCATGATTATGTTCAAGGTGATTTTGGACATGTTTTATTGGGTGATGATGAACCATGTAAAATTGTTGGAATGAGTAAGATAATATATGTTGACACAAACCAAGTTGATAGGGGTTTCCACCACTATCGATGCCCAAGCCACCACGATCTCGCTGAGCACCGGCCTGGACAGGTTTTACCCCATCCAGCAACACCTGCAGAGCAGATGAGGTCTCACCCAAGATGTTCAAGGGAGAGTTGACGAAACCATGTTTCCGCTGAACGAAGGAGGATGTTGTGCATCAATTGACTAACTTATTGCAACATGTTAGAAATAGATCTAAGCATTCAACTCAAGCATCGCGACATCATTCAACAGGAATAGATTCATTATTGCAACAGATAAAAAAGTAATGCACTAATTGCAGCAAGGAAACATCGCATCATTCATATATTCATATCACAAAATGTATTACCACATGAAAACAGGAAAGACACAGGGATTCTGCTCAAAAGCTCTTCCACATCATATTATCTTCGGACAAACCCAGATTACATTCAAGTTCTTCACCAAGATGATCTCTCCCCGATTGCTCTCCTTAATACTTACAAACCTACATCTATTTATAGGCTTACGCCTTTACATTTGTGGTCCACTTAGGCAACCTCCTAACTACTTCTTAACAAACTTCTACAACAATTAACCCCAAAATCCCACAAAATATGGTCAAATGACCCAAAAACCCCCGTAGTGCAGTCTACATGACCCAAAATATACATGACTCAATCCAAATGACCCAAAACTACCAAAAATACTTGTCGCCTTGCTCACTGCTTTCCTCCTTTCGCGGTATCTTTGGCCTTGCGCAGCATCCGCGATGCTGACTCACCAAACCGCTTTCCAACAGGACCCCAACACAATCTTGTGGCTCGCCCTCGAGCCACGTCTAGAGTGCATGGTGTACTCAGGCTTGTCTATCGCTGGACTGTATCTTTGCAACTGTTCTTGCTGTTTAGATCTCACTGTGATGTACTTCTCCCTCTACTGTGATGATCGTCGGCTTGCTGTCATGTACTTCTCACCCGAAAATGGTCATCCTTCGGCTTGCTGTCATATACCTCTCAAACTCATCCTCTAGTCTCTAGGAACCGGGTGCCGACTGAGGAGAATTTTATGAATAGCACCAAGGTGCGAAACAGGCCAACGGCTCTGGCACATCTATTTTGCACCGGTAAACACATTCTACCGGGACCAGGGGGCTGCCACCCCCCATCATATTTGTGGTCGCAGGGACCACGAGGCTTCAAACTACCACCATATGCCTAGACATCTCAGATGAGACTTCGTGTCTGTGACACCCGAGTGTCCATGGCGCTTCCTGCTCCAGGCACTCATGCACACTTGTCGTTTGGACTCTCAACACACCTGGTGTTCTACCCTACGAAATGAAATGGATCATTTCCACAACCTCCTTGGAATTCCTAACTCAACCAAATGCCTGCAGCATGAATTCCTCTTTTCTGGTGAATACCACATTGTTTGGCTATCCTTCAGGACCTGTATTTATGCACTGCCCTTGTCCAGACGTTTGCCTCAAAGATCAGTTGTAAAACCGGTTCACGTAAGGTGCTCATCATGCCATCTCGCTGGTTCCTGCATGTGTAGACTAGGATGCTGACGACCAGAGTGGTGACCATACTTCCTTCAGCTGTCATACGTGCCACATCATGCGAACCATCACCCCTGGTACCCATGGCCATACTGCCACAGCGTGCTCTATGTGCCAAGTGTGCGTTACTTCGACGTAAATCCAAGCCAGCGAATGAGCATACCCGTCAAACCGAAAAAGTCTCTTTTGCTCATGATTCATAATGATTGTTGATTGGACCTGGTTGCGACCCTGCTACTGTTACGATCCTATGCTCAAAACCGTGACATAAGCACTTCAACTTGCGCGTTTTGTCCCTATTGGTGCGCCATCCTGCCACAAACCAACCTGCATTTTTTTTTTTTTTGCTAATGCGACTTAGGCATCACGTTGCTTCAGGACTGTCCTGTAGGCCTTCAACCTACTACCATTGATCAACTTTGGGATCATCGCTCCATCTAACTGCTGTAACTGTACTGCGCCTCCGGAAGTTATGCGACTGATGCGATATGGACCAAGCCAATGCATCTGCAATTTATCTGGGTGCTTCATAAACTTGCTGTCATACAACAGCACCAAGTCACCCTGCTGAAACTGTTTGTTTTTTATATGGAAATCATGCCAAGCCTTTTGCCGATCCTTCTCCACACTCTGATGGAAGCCTGCAATAAAGCGATCTTCCTCAAGCTGCACTAGAGCGTCAAACATTCTCCTAATGTCGTTGCATCATCCATCCTTGTTGTTGCCTCAATACATAAACTCGAAACGATGTACTCCATAGGCATAATCACTTCTTGTCCATATACGAACTTAAATGGTGTCTGTCTCATCAATCGTTTACAAGTGGTGCGATACGCCCACAAAACGGCTGCAATTTTTGAGTCCCAATCATCGCGGTTCACATTAACAACTTTGGTCAGTGCATGCTCCAAGACCTTGTTGAAAGCTTCTATTGTCCTATTTTCTTGCGGATGATATGGCGTGCTCTTCTTATGCTGTATCTGCAGTTCTGCTATCAATGCACTGATGGTGCAATTAATGAAATGACTGCCCTGATCTCTCATCAACACCTTTGGGAAGCCGAACCGAGTGAAGATGTTGTCAAATAAGAAGCGCGCTGCTATTGCAGCGGTGCAATCTATGACTGGTGCAGCCTCCGCCCATCTTGTCAAATAATCCGTTGCTGTGATGATGTATCTTGCACCAGTGTGCTTCCCAGGTGGGTTGATAGGGTCCACGAAATCCACTGCCCATTTATCAAATGGATGCAGTGTAACTTGAGGCTTCAATGGCATCTCATCCCTCCTAGAGGGTTTCCCAATTTTTTGACAAACATCGCGGTCCACGCATAATCTGTTGCATCATTATGAAGGTTTGACCACCAAATCCCTATGCGAAGCACCTTTCTAGCAGTCGCACGACAGTCATAGTGCCCACCAGCAACTCCTGTATGTGCCTCTGACAAGATCTGCCCTTGCTCATGAGGCAAGACACAGCACCTCAATATCTCATCTGATCCCAGTTTGTATAACTCGCCTGCAATCAACTGGAAGTCTGCAGCCTTGACCACCAACTGATTCTTCCGACTGGTGGCAAACCCCTCTGATGTGGTACCTGTTGCTAGGAAATGGATGATTTCTGCATAGTACTCATCAGCTACTTCAACCTTAAACAATTGTGCATCTGGAAACCCGCCTTCAATGTTGGTGGGTTCCTCTCCTGTCTCAATTCGTGATAGATGATCTGTTCCTGCGTTCAAGCGTCCTAGCTTGACAATCACTTCGAAATCAAATTCCTAAAAAAGAAGTAGCCAACGACATATCTTCCCCCCTAACACAGGCTTATTGACGAGATATTTTAATGCAGAGTGGTCTGTGAACATTTTAGAGTGACCACCTAATAGGTAATGCCTGAACTTCTGTAGAGCATAGACCATCGCCAGACCTTCCCTCTCTGTTGTTGTATAGTTTCGTTCTGTAGACGATAGCTTCCGAATTGCAAAAGCAATGGGGTGATCCAGATCCCCTTCCCCTGGTTGCACGAGCACTACTCCCAGCGATATCGATGAGGCATCGACGCGGACATGGAATTCCTTGCTCCAGTTTGGAAATACCAATATTGGTGCTGAAGCCATCTTAGCCTTCAATGTTTCAAAACTAACCTGACATTCAAGACTCCACTGAAATACCGCATCTTTCTTTAGCAACTTCTCTGTAGGGGCCGTGATCATTGCATACCCTTGGATGAACTTGTGATAATACCCAGTGTGTCCCAACATTGATCTCAACTGTTTGACATTCGTCGGTGGTGTTAAGCTTAGAATGAGTGTAATATTTGATGGGTCAACTAAAAATCCCTGCTTGCACACAATGTGACCCAGTAATATCCCAAATGGTGCACAGAAGATGCACTTCATCAAGTTCAGTGATATCTGATGCTGTCGACAGCGCTCCAACATCAATCGTAGATTTTCCAAATGATCGTTGATCAAGCCATAGACTGTCCAGTCATCCATGTACACCTACAAAAACTTCTAAATGAAATCCCTAAAGGCAGCAACAACTACTCGAGAGAATATCGTTGGTGCATTTTTCAACCCAAATGGAATCACTGTATACTGAAAACAACCCCATTCTGTCACAAAGGTTGTCTTGTGGCAGTATTCTTTCGCAATTCTGATCTGATGATAGCTAGAGAATCCATCCGTGAAAGAATACATCTCTTGGCCACCCACACCTTCGAGCACCTCGTCAGTAAATGGGGTTGGAAAGGGAGCATGCAAGCAGGCATCATTCAACTTCTGTAAGTCAACACAAATGCGTACTTCATCGGTCTTCTTGTCCTGCACCACCATAGGACTGATCCAGTCTGACTCCTCAATCGGTTCAATAATGCCAGCATCCAACATGCGATCAAGTTTGACTTTGACCCTCTCCTTATGGCATGGATTCGGTTGATAGGGTTGCTGCCTGATTGGTTTGGCGTCCGGTTTCAACGTGATATTCATCTCCCCCAGATCATCTAAGATTCCCTTAATTTCAGAAAACTTAGTAGGGAACAACTCTTGGAATTCATGCAACAAGTTTGTGACCTTCCCCATCATCTCATCATCCCAATAGTCCCCAACATTCGTGAACTTTGGACCATCCTCTGTCCCAATGTTGACCTTCCGGAGCTTCAACGATTGACTAATCGAATCAGTTGGTGCATCAAGTGCTACAACATCGCGACTTCCTTCGGATTCTAGAATATTGACATTCTGCGGATCATCACCATCTTATGGCCCACCAGTGATATTATAACATTCCATCATGGACTGCATCTTGCAGTGCGTATGTGGATCCGCAGGATATACCACCGAAACAACCTTCAGAATGACGTCACGGATGAGCTGCAAAGCGTTATGGACATCCAGGTTGGCATCCGCGAAGCTGAACATATGAGTAAAACAAACTGTCAACTCCAACCAAGTGGTAATTTCTCCTCGCAATTCAGCTGCAGTATACCATGATTGTGACATCTTTTCCAGCGTATGGACGAAGGCATGGACCCACTCATCCTTGGGTCACGACGCCCACAACATCTCACATTCCATCAAATGACTGCCAGTGTCATTCCGTCCATTGTATTTTCCTTTATGGTAAACTTCGGTGTCGCCAAAGTGAACCGACAGCAATCTACGGCACTGCAACCATCCAGCCATCGATTTCTTATGTGTCTCCCACCAACGTGTTGGAGCAGCCTTCAGTGCTTCCTCCAATGCTAGCAATCGCTGTGGTTCTGAGACCTTTTCCTCGAATGCCATAAGAAAATCATACAAACCAGGAAACCCTTCGTATACCAGCAGTGCAACAGTCTCAATCGCAACACGACATAATGACTACGTGACTAAACCACATTTATGTAGTGACACCTCATGCAGATGGTTCTTCCAATTCTCTAACGCGTCATCAGAGTCGGAAGACGCAGAGCTGAAGCTGCGCCACCCAAGGTCACTGTCGGCAGTCGGATGAATATAATCTTCTGAAATATTATATGCATGGTCCCATCCACTGGGATCTTCATCTTTTATTGGTTCAATATACCTGCGTCCTTCAACCGGATCCAATGGAGCTATGACTCTGAGATCGTGGTTTTCAAACATCATCATCTGCTTCTTAAAATTGATGACTGCTGCACTATCGTTAGCCCATCTAATCTCCAACAACGCGGGATAGGTGTTTCCCCCTTCAACTACTTCGATGACATCAAAATCGACATATGTCTTCATTCCCTCAATGTCCACAACCAGGCGTGGAACTCTTCCAATCGGTGTCACCTTGGCTTGATTAGCCAGCCAGAGTTGTACGAGAGACCAGCTCAGCGTGGGACTCCCCATTCTCTTCCAAGCCTGCTTAGTTAAGATGTTGACATCCGAACCAAGATCCAGAATTACTGAATCAACTTCATAGTCTCCAATTTGAATGTTCATATGTAACTCCTTACCTATCTTCCGCCTCTATAAGGAATTTACTACAGACTCTTGTTGTCCCCTGGCTGGTCACTGCAACAACCCTTTGAGCTCGCCAAGAGCATCTGGATCCTTGGCCAGCGATAAACAAGTCTAAAAAAATACCTGCAAGGCCCCAGACTGCCGCGATGGACCTGCCTCTGAAGTGGCATTAAAAATAGGAGTCATATCACAAATAATGGCCTTACCACAATCTTTGTCCATCGCAAGACATGCCTGAAAGAATGCATCATGCTCAGAATCAATGTCAAACGGCATCGTCTTCTGTCCTGCTAGCCGAATAAGTGGATGTGGGCTATCCTCTCCTGTTGTCGCACCTCCCCGAGTGATAACTGCGATAGAAACATCTTGCGTCCTTGGTTCTGCATAAATTGTCGCAATAGTCGTACCTTGAGTCTGATTCAGTGGCAGATTCCTAGGTTGGTTCACATTTTGGTTGACATTCTGATTCAGATACGGGTTTTCATTCTGTGCTGGTTTCTGTACTTGATTCTGCACTGGTTGCTATACTTGATTTTGGTTCTGCAGTTGCAGAACATTCCCTACTTGCCATCGCGCAATCAACTGCGGACAGTTTTCCACAGTGTGATCCGTAATAAAACAAAATGTACACTGTGTCTGTAATTGTGGGAAATCTCACTGGTAGTGTCCCCACACCCCACAGTGATAACACTGAACATGTCCTCTACCTCCTCGTCCTCCTATGCGACCAAATCCTCCACCACGTCCTCCCTGAAATCCTCCCTGCTGCTGGTATTGCGGTTGATTGAACTGCTGCTGCATAGGATTCGGTTGCAATGGCACACCTTGCCCTTGCTGCATGTACTGTGGTTGTTGAACGTATTGTGGCTGTTGTGGAGCCATTTGCATCAGAGCATATTGTGGCATGAACTGCTGTGGTACAAACTGTACCTGCGGTTGAGGTAGCGGCTGAGCTACTTGCGGCTGCGGTTGTGGTTGTTGTACGACACTCTGGTCGTCCTTCACATAGAATGCATCGTACGTTCATTCATGAAGTAACCCATATGCCCGGCAACCCTTGTCTTCGTGTCCCACGGACTTGCAGAATGTACAATACAGATTCATCGATTTTGTGACCATTTTTCGCATGTATTGACACTCCTCGTGGCGGTGCCCATATACTTGGCAGATGCGACACCACAAAATACTGCTGTCGTTCAATGGATTCAGTGCTTCTGAAACCAGATAATTGCGAAAGTTTAGGCAATTATCCTTAGTATGCCCCTCTCCACGACATCGCGTACACCATAGTTCCTCACACTGTTCTTTACCCTTCTTCAGGTCTTGCAGCTGTATGGTCAAGTTAGCCAACTGGGTCTGAATCTGTGACATACCAGTTGCATTCTCACCAATCGGTGAAGCTTCCAACCGAATCGCAATTTCCAGGGCTTCACTTGGCGTCGTAATGTTCTATTGCATTAGCGGGAGCAATGCCGCAATGAACCATTATTTGTGTTGGACAGTGCTCATGTCGAAACTGACCCTCTCCATCAGTGTTTTGAATCGCTGGTCAAAATACCACACAGTTTCATTGGGATACTGCTTAATCTCTTTTAGTTTTGTAATATACTATGCTTCAGACTTGGGTGTTTTGATGTTGGCAATCAATCCAACTCGAACTTCATCTAGCGTCTTGTCTGGAGCGCCTACAGGAACCTGCACAAACTTCATGAACCAGTCTAATGCGCGATCCCGAAGAGTTTTCGCCAACTGTCCTTTCTTGGCATTATCATTATTAATTTGCTTCACAGTCCATACTACCTCGCATAAGAACCAGTACTGCTCAGGGTTATCTGTTCCATTTCCGTGGAACAGTGGTAAGTTTGCATCTTCGCCTGCCATCATGGGCTTCCTTCCTACAGTCGCTGAGCTATTAGTAATCAATTTCTGTGGACCTGATGAGTACGGTGGTGTCAAAGTGGTATTTCTCACTGGTTGAGAGATAGTGATCGGAGGCATGGGTTCGTTGCTTTTGGGGTTCGGTCTCACCTCTATCCTGGGCATAGCCTGGTTGCCCTTGTTTGGACTCTGAGGTCACTTCGTTCCGTGTGGTCTTCCTTCGCGGCCTTGCGTTTCAATTGCAACAGGACCTTCTCCTATCCTCTGCCTCTTTTCCTGTCGAAAACTTGCTCCTCCTCTTTTAAGACCACTCTCTTCCTTAGCTTCCTTCACAGTCTTGTCATGACCTGCACCCATCTACCCCTTATCATTCCATGTACCGCCCCCCCTGCCGTCGTGGTATCCACGGCCTCCTCCCACCAGGGTTCTTACTGATCTAGGTGCATCTTCAGTATGCCCTTCTCACAAATGAGCATTTTAATGGGTCACAACTGTAGCGACAATAGAAACTAGCCCCTTGGCCCGTTGAAGAACTCCCTCTCAGCTTCACTGTAAGACTTGTTCATATCAACCGCCAATTCAGTGATATACCTTTCCAGTATGTTGTCGACCCAAACCTCAATAGCCCACGATGCTTTGTTGTCAACTTCCTGCAGCTCCTGGATCATTTCTGGGGTCCAGGCTGTCGGCTCACCACCTTGGAATTTCCTCTTCTGAAAGGTCAATTTTTCCAACCACTCATACAGGATAATTGGGAACTCGCAGAAAAAATATTCGTGCAGACCGTTGTGAATGTATTTCGCCAACCACCAATATGTCGACAACCTAGGGTTCTTGTTTTATTTTTCAGCGAACTCTTGCAGCTTTAGATCGAACTAATCTTGGATCTATGGTCTTGTCAGATGCCACAACATATCCTCCTTTCACTTCGCACTACGGTCCCGACAACGGAACCATTTTTTGACATAAACCCAGTTGACAGGGGTTCCCAACACTGTCGACGCCCAAGCCACCACGATTTCCCTGAGCACATGCCTAGATAGGTTTTACCCCATCTAGCAACACCTGCAAAGCAAATGAGGTCACACCTGAGATGTTAAAGGGAGAGTTGACGGAACCATGTTTCCTTCGAATGAAGGAGGATGTTGTGCATCAATTGACTAACTTATTGCAACATGTCAGAAATAGATCTAAGCATTCAACTCAAGCATTGCGACATCATTCAACAGGAATAGATTCATTATTGCAACAGATAAAACAATAACGCACTAATTGCAGCAAGGAAACATTGCATCATTCATATATTCATATCACAAAATGTATTACCACAAGAAAACAAGAAAGACACAAGGATTCTGCTCAAAATCTCTTCCACATCATATTATCTTCGCACAAACCCAGATTACATTCAAGTTCTTCACCAAGATGATCTCTCCCCGATTGATCTCCTTAATACTTACAAACCTACATCTATTTATAGGCTTACGCCTTTACATTTGTGGTCCACTTAGGCAACCGCCTAACTATTTCTTAACAAACTTCTACAACAATTAACCCCAAAATCCCACAAAATGTGGTCAAATGACCCAAAAATCCCCATAGTGCGGTCTACATGACCCAAAATATACATGACTCGGTCCAAATGACCCAAAACTACCAAAAATACTTGTCGCCTTGCTCGCTGCTTTTCTCCTTTCGCGGTATCTTTGGCCTTGCGTAGCATCCACAATGCTAACTCACCAAACCGCCTGCCAACAATATAAAGTTAAAGAATGTAGGTGAATGGTTTCTGAAAGATGTAAGACATATTCTTGTTATGAAAAGAAATATGATCTCAACAGGGAATTTGGGAGATGGCGGCTGTTTATCTACGTTTGGAGAAATGTGGTGGAAGATCATTAAATGATCACTGGTAATAGAAAAATGAGGTATGATAGGTACGTTGTATTTATGTCCTCATAATAATAATTCTTCTATCTTTGTAGCTTCTACAGAAACGGATAGTGCATTGTGGCATCATAGGCTTGGACACATGAGTGAGAAGGGGATGCAGTTTCTCCACTCAAGGAAGTTGCTGCCAGATTTGAAGCAGGTAAGTTTGAAATTATGTGAGAGTTGTGTTTATGGAAAACAAAAGAGAGTCAAATTTCTCAGAGTTGGGAAGTAAAAGAAGAGTGAAAAGTTAGAGCTTGTGCATATAGAGGTATGGGGACCGACTCAGGTACAATTTCTTGGTGGATCTCATTATTATGTTACTTTTATTGATGATGCAACTAGAAAAACTTGGTTTATTGCATTCGATAAAAATACATTGTTTTTGCTATTTTTAAGAAATGGAAAGCTTTGGTTGAAAATGAGACATGAAAAATGTTAAAGTGTCTCAGATCTGATAATAGAGGTGAATACTATAGTAAGGAGTTTGATAATTATCGTTCATACCATGGTATTCCTAGAGAGAGGATTATTCCAGGAGCACCACAAGAAAATGGCGTGTCAAAAAGGATGAACACAAAAATCATGGAGCGTGCAAGGTGTATGTTACTGCATGCAGGGTTTCCCTTACAATTTTGGGAAGATGTTGTAGATACTGCTTTTTATTTAATAAACAAAGGGTCTCCAAGTGCTTTGGATTCTGCGATTCTAGAGGAGGCATGAACATGTAAAAAAATAAACTACTCATTTGTGAGAACTTTTGGTTGTGAAGCATTTGTCCATATTGATAAGGAAAATAGAATAAAGCTTGAGTATAAATCCAAGAAATGTACCTTTATTGGATACGGGGTTGATAATTTTGATTATCACATATGGGATTATGAAAATAACAAAATTATTAGGAGTAGAGATGTGGTATTCAATGGAAAGGTCATGTACAAAGATCAATTGCAGGGAAAGAAACATGAAAATGAATACACATAGTATATAGTGCCTGATGAAATCAATGAAAATGAATTTTCAAAAGTGCTTGAAAACCAAGATCAGTAGCAGGTACCTCAAACTCTTGCAAGTATTAGAAGATCTACTAGGTCAAGTAGACCCCCTGAATAATACTCTCTCTCATTTTATTATTTATTAGTGACCGATTCTGGTGAACCAAAATGTTATGAAGAAGCAATGGAGATGGAAACTATAAAGAAGTGGGAGCAAGGCATGAATGAGGAGATGGAATCATTGCTAAGAAACCAGACTCAAGATTTGGTTCAGTTGCATGTAGGTAAAAGAACAGAATAAATGGGTTTACAGGTTGAAGGAAGAAGATGGAGGTAAGAAGTGATACAAGGCCAGACTTGTTGTAAAGGGGTTTGCAAAAAAGAAAGGCATAGACTTTGATGAAATATTATCTCCTGTTGTTAAAACAAATTCAATTAGAACTATTTTAAGTCTAGTGGTTGTAGAATATTTGCATCTTGAATAGTAAGATGTAAAAGCAACCTTTTTCCATGGGGATTTGGAGGAAAAAAATTATATGCAACAACCACAGGGGTATGAGGTCAAAGGGAAGGATAATTTAATATGTAGGTTGAAGAAGGGTTTGTATGGGCCGAAGTAAGCTCCAAGGCAATAGTATTTAAAATTTGACAAGTTTATGATACAACAAGGTTATAGTAGATGTCATTTTGACCACTGTGTTTATTTCAAGAGGCTAGTTAATGTAAGATATGATTATATCTTGTTATTGTATGTGGATGGCATACTTGATACAGGGTCTAACATGCATGATATAAATGTGCTCAAAAGGAAATTAGCTAATTCATTTGCAATGAAGGATTTGAGTGCTGTCAAACAAATCATTGATATGAAAATAACAAGAAACAAGAATAATTACAAATTGACATTGTTTCAAGGTGAGTACATAGAAAATGTGTTGGAGAGATTTAAAATGCAGGATGCAAAACCAAAATACAAGATCCATAACATTTTGTTATGAAAATGCTACAAAGGAAGTTGCTTTTAAAGATCCACATTTTGTTATGAAAATGTTACAAATGAAGTTGCTTTTAAAGATCCATAATGGAATTTTAGGTGTTATAATTGTAATAAATTGTGAATAAATAATATTGCAAATTAACTTTGTAGTTATGTAGTGTAAATGTTCACTTGGAAACTTGAAGATTTGGAAAATTACTTCATAAAGATCGAAAACATTGAATTGACCTATAACACACTTTTATAGAAACCTTGAAGTGAAAGGTTTAAGGTTAAAATTTTCTTTAAAATTTCTAGATAAATTTAATTCACAAAATTTTATAGGGTTTTTATATAAATTTGGGTGATTACTAGTAGTTTCGAACATAAAATTAAATATCACAATGAAATAAGTGTCACACAAATTTAATTGAAAAATAAAATAAAATAACGAATTGTCTAAGTTTTAATTAAATTTAATATTTAAAAATAAAAATTACAATTTTAAAACAATAAAATTAAATTTAAAATTTAAAAGTAAAAATTGCAAACTTAAAACAATCCTATCTTTTTAAATATAATTCATGAAAATTATATGTATTTATATATTTTTATCCATGTATAAAGTAAACATATTTATAACAAAGTGTTTGTTTACATATTTACATGTAAGAAAGTTATATATATATATATATAATTTATAAAATATTTTAAATTTTTTGAAATAGATATATTATATTATTATTTGAAATGGATATAATAATTTATAAAATTATGATGGGGATATAGTGACATGCTCATAAAGGATAATATATTTTTCATACTTTATTATAAAAAATACAATAAAACTACGCTAATCAGGGCATAAAGACTCGCGACTACGTTGGCTATCGCATAAAAATAAGTGAGGGTCACTGGAATTAGAAAAAGAAAAAGTATATATATATATATATATATATATATATATATATATATATATAAAAAGAACGTAGTATTAATTTTAAATTTTTTTAAAGACTGGGGTATTAAACAATTTTACTTTAGTGCTCATTAGGATGGTTAACTTTTATTTTGATAAAAAGCTACTTTCCGTAATGTAATTAAAGAATATTAATAAAATATAATATAATCGAATATGAAATATTTATAAAGATATATGCGCTGACAACCCTGTGTATATTTCATAAATTAATTAAAATCACATATACGACAACGTAATGCGCTGCTTTTAATGGCGGAAGAGTAAACACAGATGATGTGTCTTCCATTTCCACTGTAATTCAGACCGAGTACATATTTCCATTACGTAACCTATTTTAGTTTCTAGCCGCCACTCTTATTCTCTCAGGCGATATGGACTTGGTGGGTGCTGCATGTTTGTTGCCGAATTGAATAATCCAACAAATTTGGCGTGAGAAAAGCATAAGAAATACAACTCCAATGTCAATTTGTTGAACTTCTGGTTTTATATTTTAATCAGCTTCGCTTAATGTCAATACAGGGCCCACAAATGACATTTAGCAAATTAGCTGAGCTACCCAATAATCACTTAGATCAAATTTATAGTGGAACTTTACTTTATTAAAAAGCCAAAGTGGTTGTAAATTTTAATGAGAAAAAACTTAAAAAAACACAATCTCTATAAATTTAAAATTAAAAGATATATATAATGATGTTGGTTAACTTCCACTTAAATCAATTTTATTTTAGTTTATTAGAGCTTAAAAGTAAAGTTTGCTGTAAACTTTTCTTCTTCTGAGCTTAGACTATATATTATGAAATTGTTATGTTCTCTAATGTAGATATTTATGAAGTTGATGTGAGTTATTCAATAACACATTGATAAAAGCACATGATTCATCGTATGGCATAAATGAAGCATCATGATAGATTTATACTATAATTTTAAAGTAAAAGTGGCAGTCGACTAAAGAAAGCTGAGAGGTTTTGCAGAATGCACTTGAGGAATATAATAATTATTAAATTGATGTGGGAGAAGTACACCAGAATAGTATATTGCTTATTTTTAAATGGCTTTGCAAATTTTAGTTTGGTCGGAAATTTGAAATTAGATTTGTTTTTTACCAAATTTGTTAGGGAAGACTTGAGAGAAAGAAGAAAAAACTGAAAAGAAAGAAGTATAAAAACTTGAATGATAAAAAAGTGTTTAGATTTTATTATTTTATTATTAAGGAATCAAAATTTTGAGTGGTTCAAATTATGATTTTGAATTTCTAAAATAAATTTAGCACCCTCTGAAACAATTATACACCCATTTTTTTTTAAATTTAGACACTTTTATTTAAAATTTTATAAATTCTTCAAAATTTCTACGAGATTACTCGAACTAGAAAAACGTTTCGGCTACGCTTTCAGGTTATTCTACGCCGAGAACACCTATAATTATTATAAATGGGGTGTTCTTTTTGGTCGGAAATCAGATAGTACATTGGGAATCAGGTACGATATAAATATATTGTATAAAAGGATTGTAGCCAGTGTTTTCGCTCAACGGGTATCAACCGTTAGGATAAAAGACAATCAAAACGCCTAGTATTTTTGGCGATTGGCTGGAAATTGTTATTTTTGTATTTTTGTAATTTCAGCAATTGGGATTGCTTGTTCTAGATTAATTGCCCAATTTTAAAATTACCGAGCAGGGTTGGAATTTGACTGGAAAAATGTCTGTCATAAACCATTTTGCTCATCAAATACAACTTAGATTTCATACTTCCCGTCATAAAAAACAAAGAAAACTGTAAAACGTTTATATTGTGTGGAAAACGTCAACTTTGACTGGTGGAAAATTTTCCAAATTCCTACCATGCTACCATATGGCCGAAATTGTTGCCATTGAGGGCGTGATAACTGGGACTCAAATTGCTCCCTGCTGGAGACATTTTCCGGCGAGGCAGAGTTCCACCCCTTCTCGTTATTTTTTTGGAATTTCAACGATCTCGGTCGTCTTAAAATGAGCCAAAACCACTAGGGGCACACTTCCATGGCATAGTTTCACAGTAAATGGGGTGGAACTAAGATTTTGCCAACTTTTATAATTGGATCTAGGGAACAAATCGCGGGAAAAGCTGAGCGATTTGAGTGCCAATTATCCCATACCCTATTGAACACTCCAAATTGCGATTTTGATAAAAATTGTTCTACCAAATTCCAGCTAATCCAAAATATTTTAGTTAATCTTTATACAACTCCAATTCCAACCCTGATTGTAGAACTGTACAAGCACGACAGCCAGTTTCCAGCTAGTCCATAGCATTTTAGTTAGCCCTTGTACAACTCCAATTCCAACCCTGATTGCAGAACTGTACAAGCATGACAGTCAGTTAGGTACAATCGAACTGAACTATTAAAAGTAAATCATTCAAAAAAATTGCAGCCTTGGAAAGCGTGCCAGCCAGTTGCGTCCAATAGAACTGAACTATTCAAATTAACAAAAAAAAGGCTTACATCCATGGACAAGCGTGAGTATTAAAATTAAATGAAAGGTCAAATTTACAGTAAACAATGCTCCAAAGTTTTTACTTTTGTACTTTCTGTGTCAATTTCGTTATGGAATTTGCTATGAACTTGGCAAAACGCGTCCATCGTCAAATGGACAAATATCTCTTTCTATGAGGCCCAGTGGCCCACTTCCCCACTCTGGCTCTGCATGAATGTCTGCCATTACTTCATTCCCGCAGCATGTGCAGGTGGGTCATTGAAGACACGTGCTTGCATCCCATATGCTGCTTACAAAAGGAAACACATTCTGATTCAAACATCAATTTACGATGGAACCACCATATTGAGAAACTGAAATTCTCGAATGCTACAGTTGTCAGAAGAATACACATCTATATATAGTGCATGATCTTTCATTGCAGATCCGAACAAATAAGCCTTCTGCCTTTGTTTAAGTCCTCAGTTTGAGATCTCGTTGATTCTCAGAATTTCAAAGAGGTACAGCCCTTTTAATTTTTATTCATAGCTGAGTCACTGTTGTTCTAACTTCTGATTGCTGATCGATATGGTATATTGTTGCAGATCGATGGAACTGGTAAAGAGTATTGCAATGCTCTCATTGTTGACATTCATCTGGTTATTAACTGGAGCTCATGGATATGGCGGCTGGGAGTCTGCTCATGCCACATTCTACGGTGGCAGTGATGCTTCTGGGACAATGGGTAATTATATTTTAGAATTTCACATCTTTTGCTCTATTGCATATACATCATTATACTTTTTTGTCCATTAGCTGTATCTCCTTAATTTGGTCAAATTTTTGGGTCCAGGAGGGGCGTGTGGATACGGGAATCTGTACAGCCAAGGTTACGGAACCGATACTGCTGCTCTTAGCACTGCTCTGTTTAACAACGGGTTAAGCTGCGGAGCCTGCTACGAAATGAAATGTAACGACGATCCCCAATGGTGTTTACCAGGGACAGTTACGGTCACGGCCACCAACTTCTGCCCGCCTAACAACGCTCTCCCCAACAACAACGGTGGATGGTGCAACCCACCGCTGCAGCACTTTGACATGGCCGAGCCCGCCTTTGAAAAGATCGCCAAGTACAAGGGTGGGATCGTTCCCATCGTATACAGAAGGTAATTATTTCCGAGCATGTTCATTTAGCCAGCCATTTTCTGATTATTGTTCCTTTCCAGTAATGGTGGTGTTTTTATTTGTAAATTTGATGGATCTTGTTTAGTTCTTCTGTCTATATGGTCATTAATTTATCGGTACTCTATATGGTTATTAATTTATAAGCGGCTTAAATGCAGGGTCCCATGCTTGAGGAAGGGAGGAATTCGCTTCACAATCAACGGCCACTCATACTTCAACCTGGTGCTCATCTCGAACGTTGGAGGAGCTGGAGATGTCCACGCGGTTTCGATAAAAGGGTCAAAGACTGGTTGGCAGGCCATGTCACGTAACTGGGGACAGAACTGGCAAAGCAATTCGTACTTGAACGGGCAGAGCCTCTCCTTCAAGGTCACCACCAGCGATGGCAGGACAATTGTTTCATATAACGCCGTCCCTTCTAACTGGCAATTTGGCCAGACATTCCAAGGAAGCCAACTCTAAGGACATACAAATTAGCCGATTGAATATGTATAGAGACCGATCAGTCATTTGGGATGATGTGGTGACTCAAGTACACCCTCTTCCTGTTCTTAGCATTGTTATGTACTGATTATTGGATTGTATTATCTATCTCGATTGATAGAAGATCATTGTTGAAGAGTATGTAGGCCAGACTCTGCCACTATATTACTATAATCTTCTGAATAGTTGTCTATGTCAATTCCTTGTAATCTCAGTTATTGCGTTCATCTAATGTATAAATATTTCTTTAAGATTTATTTATTTTTATTTTAAAGGTTTTGTATTTATAAATCTAGTTATTGTGGATATTTGATATCACATAATCTAGGACACTACTACCAATCCCACTTCATAAGACCATTGTAAATGATTAGATCTTGAGAACTACAAAGTTTGATTAGTTCACTACCAAACAAATTCTCAACCAAGTTTTCAAAGTTTCTTTTATATATGCTAGCTAACACAAGGTCCTCATCTAGCCATAGCCATAGAGGATTAAAGTTGGAATCATTGCTTAAGATAATAGTTTGTTCCTCATTATCCTATTTTTAAAAGTGGAGATAAAAAAATTTCCATCTAATTTTATGATTAACTTTCTTTTAGCCAAATTACATGGAATTATTTTGGAAAGAAAGGTCACACATGGCTAGAAAGTCATACTTAGGAGCATTGTTGATAAGTGTTGTAATAATAAAACCAATCTTTGTTGTATTTTGTTGACTATACCAAAAAGTATTTCACACAATGGATGGAACTAGCCTTTCGAATAGATTAAAAGAGCTAAATGTTCTATTCGAGTTAAAATTTACTATGATAAGATTGTATGAGAAGGTTATTGTTAAGTTTATGAACTCTAAGGGCTAGTTGGAAGATATTGATTTTAATATAGGAGTCAAACAAGGTTGTCCCCCATCACTTGTCCCCTACCCATTTTGGTATATACATTGACAAGCTAGAGGGTTGTTTGGAAGAAGCAAGTTGTGTTGGCATGACTTTGGTTGGTATTCTCATTGTCCTTACAACAAGGAGTCCATATGATCTTGTCACAATGTCAAGCAACTAAAAATTCTTAAGGATTTTTTCTCTAGTATGAGTATGATTGTTAACACAGACAAAACAAAGGTTATGATAATCAAATCCCAAAATATCACTTACTTTAATTTTATGTATGACACCAACAACGTGGAGGAAGTGACTTCATACAAATATCTCATAATCGATCTTAATGACAAGCTTAACTTGAACTATAGCATTGAGAAAAAGATTAATGGAGGGTGGAAAACTTATTATGGACTTGAAAACAATTGTAAATCGACTAATATTTGAATTTTGATAACAAGAAACTCTTCTTTAATACTCTTGTCACTCCTGTTATCTTATATGGATGTGATGTTTGAGGTTGCAACATCTCTAGAGAATCATGGAGAAGGATAGAACAAATCCAAAAGATATTTATGAAATATAATATGAAAATATAAACAATACACCCTATCCTATCCTCCTCATACAAGCGTGTCTCTCCCCAATTGAGAGCATGGCTATGACTAGGTACCTAATGTGCGAGAACAAGATAAACAACATGAGAGACAAGAGGCTTCCCAATATTGCTTCATACTCTAGTCTAAACCACCCACAACTTAAGAAAGGTTGGCATAAAGACTCCATGTTTGCCTAAATCATTGGGGATTTGAGGAATATGTCACTTTGCATAATAATGATGATATTAAAAGCCACTTATTACATCTAAATTTAAGGAGAAGTTGTGAAGCAATAAATATTTAGAGGATATAAGAAAATCAAGATATTATAAGGAGGTGATCAACCATAATCTAAAGATCAAAAGAATCTCTCTATAACTAGCCTAAGAAGACATTCAACATTTCTAAAATAAGAACAAACTCTCATGAGCTTCATAATGAAATAGTGCATTGGACAATTTCTAAAATGTCATAGGATGAAAGAATTTGTCGTCTTTGTGATACTAAGAGTGTTGAACACGAAGATTACTTTCTCATAGAGTGTGATGCATACACCCACATTAAAGTGCAATTTCAAAATATCTACTTTGATATATCGTTCTTAATTTTTTAAGTCATCACAACTACAATGATTTATGAATGTTTCTTTTAAGTGATTTATGAATGTTTCTTTTAACGATATTCAAGTGAAAAATAAAATTATAAAGAAAACCAATTGATTACTTATAATTTTTAAAATAGGATAGATTAAAATTGATTTATCATCATCACAAATATATATAAAAAATAAAAAAATAAAAACTTTGAAGCTCAAAAGAATGGTAATATTTTAAATGAGAGGAAAAAAGATCAACATTATTAATAATGAGATCCTTTATGTATGTTCAACATTTCCTAACAATGTGTATTATTTTGGTTATTGTGGTAATAGAAATGAATATCATGTAACTTTGTATTATATGTCCCATAGCCCTCCATGGATGGATTAATCCCTTCCATACATGCACATTTTTTCCCTTAGCCAAAGTTTTACATAATATTTTTTTTTTATAATAGTAACGAAGAGAATGACATTTGTAGGTAAAATCCTTACCACAATAAATGAAACAATGAATAGCATTATCAACGATTCCTCTTATAAGGCCAAAATATACATATCTCTTAGAATTTGAGATATTATTTTATGATATAAAAGGGAAGATATCTTTTACTTTTTGGGATGCTTCGGCACTATTCAATTTTCTATATGCTGAAAAATTATTGAAGTCCTGATAACGGCCTACATCATATATTGCAATCAAATGCTTACTTAGGGCAAGAATTAGAAGAATCTAATGAGAAATTTGTTGATTTAAACATTAAAGACTCAGAGTTACTGTTGTTTACTTAACCAACAAGTCTCACTTGTTGATAGAAGACACCATAGATGTAGACATAGGAACTAGTTCAGACAAGGCTTGAAGAGTAGGTGATCCCTGGGATAGAGGCTCACCCCATGGGATTTGGGACGTCTCGACCCCTGCTGAGTCACAAGTTACTAGTATATCTGGCTTGCGGGCTGTTGGATATACCCTTGGGAGGTTGTTGTTCCCATGATTAAAAAAAAACAAATACCGGTGTAGAAGTTTGATTATGCTAGCCATTAGAATATTAATATGTTGAGGGTCAACTCGATGACTTAGTAGGTAGGGTTGACTGGCTTGGAATTATCGTTTCTCTTTTTCTATGACGATATATATATATATATTAATTAGATTTTTTGTTGAACATCTTAAAGATAATTGTTTACTATAAAATTCTCCTTATGTAAGGGAACATAAATTCTTAAATTCGGTGCTTTTCCATGGGGCTGCTGTCTTTGTTTATATTTTGCTTCAGGGCAGGTGCACGAAGATGGTCCCCATTTTCGTTGCAATAGGGGCGCGCTAGCAGAAAAAGAAATGGCACGTATGCACCTAAGGCAACGCGCACGCTCCGCTAGGTTAGGTTCTGAACCGAGGCGCATGCGCACAAGGGTGGTGCGCACGCACCTCTGTTAAAAAAAAAAAAATAGAGCACAATTTCCCATTGTTCCATTTGGCCGAGCGTGTCCTCCTCCTCCACATGCGCATCGATTCAACCACCAAAGGAGGCCAAATCGACTCCAAAACCACCCAACAACACCCACAAACTCATCAACACTTCGATTAATAGGTAAATATCATGTTTTTTTTTCATTTTATTCATTATTTGTGTCAATTTTTTTTATTTTTTGTTGTTTATTTAATTGTAAATAATTCCCAAATTTTGAAAACAATGAACCAATTTTCTATTGCAGATTGTAAACTGAGACAATGAGTGAACAAGATGTTAACCCCGAGTCCAGTGGAACACAAGAAAACCCAAAACTTGGACCCAATGCCAAAGAAAACCGTGAACACAATCCAAATGCCGAACAAAACCAAAACCCCCAACCCAATTTTGAACAAGATGACCTTAACCACTATGTAAATGAAATGCGAGTGCACACTCGCGAACTTAGAAACTCGGGGGAACCATCTTGATTATCTCTTGCCACGTCAATTGAGAACTCAATTGACTCCCTCATCCATGCACACCAGCATTGACCGACATGACTCAATTTAGATCTAGGATGCAGGAGTACTACTCCACGGGCATCTCCAAGGAAGCAATACAAGATTTGAACATTACAAAAGCCCAATTATATAGTATGTTCATCGATTCGAAAAAAAACCAACCACTGAACATTACAAAGCCACGTGTCTGCATGGATTGGTGTCATTACCAACCGTGGCAGGACAATTGGATGCAGAGGTGATTCATGGTGTACGATAAACCTCCCTGCAATAATAGGGAGGTTCCACAGTAATTCCTTCACCAATTGTGGGCTGATTTTTTCCTCGATTTACATGTCAACTATTTTGACATAACCGAGTTCCAGGGTGTTGGGCATGGCTTTGCCCAAGATCGACCTGCTTCCAGGAGGAACCCACTGAGAGGGCCACCAGCTCCGAGGCGCGACCCCAACCCCTCTCCCCAGCCACCTCAGTTGCCCCACAAGCTTAATCAGATCGAGGTGGCAATGAGGAATGTTGCATGTGGACTCCTCAGACACACCTCCTTTGTAGCACCGACTATAGTGGAGAGGTTGGTTGACCTTTATAGAGATCCAGGTGCAGGGACTTCACGAGAAGGCCAAGATATACCCGTGACCGGTGGTAGCTATGCTGGGCATTCCAGTTCAACGGGGGAAATTCCATATCTTTGTCCCCATTGCTGGCACACTTTCCTTGGCCCGATCGAGGGCTGTTATATGGATCAGGTCAGCAATTTTTTTAATGTGTTTTCAATCATCACTTGATAACTTGTAAAGTATTTTTAAAGTACATTTATTTAGAGCTGAAACACCAAGATGGGAGAACGTAGGATCTCCCAACCTAGATGCAGCAATGGCAGCTGCAACTGAAATTGCGGCACCCCACACAGAGGTATTTTCAGTACCTGACACAATATTGTTATTACTTATGTCATTTATATTACTCAAGTATTTATATTTATGGCATATACGTTGATAGTTCGTACAATGTTTTTGAATATATTGATTGCCTAGATAATGACTTGTTTAACATGCTCATAACATGCATGCATTTTGTTGTCCACAGGTGTTCCGTGACTACGGTGATCAACCACCCCCGCTAGGGATTGACACATCACCATATACACAGGTACAATGTGTAGTTACAAGAATGCTTTTAATTTGATTTGTTACAACTTACTATGGTTTAATTTATTATTTGTTTACTAAATTGTGATATTACAAATGTATATATAGGTGCCACCAGCAGCTGCGTATCCCCATTTTAGTCCTATGTATCCACCCTCTCCCATGAGTCCCCCCCCTTGCTTCCATCTAGACCCCTCCCTACGTCCACCCTCTCCCTTCCATCCAGCCCCCCATCTCCGGCCATACTCCCCCCTCCATCCATCCTCCCCCACTCGCCCCCCCCCTCTTCCATACATCCTCCCCAATTTATCCACACCCCCATGTCTATCCATCCTCCCCCATTCGTCCACGCCCCCCCTTCCTTCCACCTTCCCCTCTTCATCCACAACCTCCCATTCGTCCATCCTCCTCCCTCCATGTAGGACTTCCCTCCCATGCACCATCCCTTCCATAGGTGTGCATATCCACCATATAAAAATCTTCATGGTACAACCAATTTCAAACCATTATGTTTCTAAATTAGGTATCCGGTGCTAGTTACAATGGTTTTCTAGTTGTATGCACCCTTGCTATATAGATGAGAAACTATGCATATATGTGTATAGTGATTTGGATTCAAATGTATGTATGCACATGAATATATATGTACAATGAAAATGATTTAATCTTTACATGTATTATAATTTAGGTCTAGATCTTAGGCTACATAATAGGGTTTCATTGTGATTAGAATACAAACTAGGGTTTACACTACCAACTAGGGTTTTTAGGCTAGGCTCTCGTGTTTCTAGGATAGGATCCAAGCTCTAGGGTCACCATCTTAATGTTTAATTCCACTATCATGACATCATTCTCACCAATACCATGCCCACGACTACAATCACCATCAAGCCTCTCGATCCCACTTTGAGCATTTCCCATACTTCCAATTTAAAATTGATAGGTCTTGTTGCTAAAAGCTTTTCACTTATCTATTCACATAGACAAATCCAGAATTGTGAAAGATTTGTTGTAGCTTGGTGTGTGCAAGTTCACATGCAATAATACTTGAGAGATCATATTACCCCATGATCCATGGAAGATTCATTGGAGTCATATGAACCTCATTGTCATCACCCCAACCATGGTCAAGATGCCAAGATCCATCCTTAGTAGACAAAACCTCATGTTGGCACCCATACCACACTCAAAGATAAAACAATTCTTTGAAAGGGCATGTTTGGGGGTTGAGGGAATCTTGATTTTTTTATAATCACACATGAGAGGTTCTTAGAGTCAAATACATTGGATATAAATAAATTCCCCAAGATAAATAATACATGACCATAGAAGAAGATTGAAATTTAAGGTCAAAACTCATTAATGAAGGTAGAATGAACTTGGATAGATAGATTGGGAAAATTTTAGATGAATGCCTAGAGCTCTGCACACAAGTTAAAGAAAAAAAAAACTCCTAGCATTGGGAACAAATAGCCAAAAACAACAATGCAACTAGAACACAATGACCAAGGGAACTTCAAAATGCAACACCACTCCACAAAAGATGTTGATTTAGACCTACCTCACTCATGACTCATATCAATGCTTTAGACCAAGATACACCATTAATATTCAATGTACATTACCATCTTTATCATCATCAATGTCTTCATCATCATCACCATCACCATCATCATCACCCTATTCATCATAATTGTCATCTCTAGGTTCCTCATCAACATCTCCATCATCTTCATCATCTTCATCATCATCAACATCATCATCATCTTCATCATCATCAACATCTCCATCATCATCATCATCTTGATCATCATCATCATCATCATATTCATCACCATCGCCATCATCATCAACGCCTTCATCATCATCACCATCTTCATCATCATTGTCATCTTTAGGTCCCTCATCACCATCTTCATCATCATTTTCATCTCTAGGTCCCTCATTACCATCTCCATCATCATAACCATCTTCATCATCATTGTCATCTGTAGGTCCCTCATCACCATGTCCATCATCATCACCATCTTCATCATCATCACCATCACCATCACCATGACCATCAACTTCACCACCATCACCATCATCATCAACGTCACCATCTTCATCGTCATCACCATCTTCATCATCATCACCATCTCCATCATCACCATCACCATCACCATCACCATCAACTTCACCACCATCACCATCAACGTCACCATATTCATCATCATCACCATCTCCATCTTTTGGATGCGAGACAGAACCATCACCATCTTCATCATCAACATCACCATCACCATCAACCTCACCACCATCACCATCATCATCAATGTAACCATCTTCATCGTCATCACCATCTTCGTCATCATCACCATCTCCATCTTTTGAATGCGAGACAGAACCATCACCATCTCCATCATCACCATCTTCATCATCATTGTCATCTATAGGTCCCTCATCACCATGGCCATCATCATCACCATCTTCATCATCATTGTCATCATCTTCATCACCATCGCCATCATCAACAATGCCTTCATCATCATCACCATCTTCTTCATCATCACCATCACCATCACCATCAACTCCACCACCATCACCATCATCATCAACGTCACCATCTTCCTCATCATCACCATCTTCATCATCATCACCATATCCATCTTTTGGATGCGAGATGGAACCATCACCATCACCATCACCATCAACCTCACCACCATCACCATCATCATCAACGTCACCATCTTCATCATCATCACCATCTTCATCATCATCACCATCTCCATCTTTTGGATGCGAGACGAAACCATCACAATCTCCATCATCACCATCACCATCAACTTCACCACCATCACCATCATCATCAACGTCACCATCTTCATCATTGTAATGTCCCCATTCAAATAAGTGCATAGTAAGACAATCCCATCAATCCTACTAGTTTCCTAGGTTGGATGGGCACATGTGGGATGGTAATAAGGAAGCTAATAAATGATATTTAGACATTAGAAGGGTTCAAGCATTTAATAAATATGGTGAATAAATAAATTCAAGAGAAATTCTAGGTGGCAAGTGGTTTTGGAGACATATGGAGGTGGTGGGACCCACACTAGCTTGATTTTTCAATGACACATGGTAGCTCTCTCTTGCCAATTCGAATTCATGGGAAGGTGAACACTCTTGGGTGAGTTGGTAAATCATAACACATGGCATTGAGCATCTTAGGTTGAAATGAGATGGAATAGTAGCCTCCATGGGAGAGGAAGAGTCAAATTGGAGACTAGTGGATACTTGGGCTAGATTCCCTAGTTTTATGACAACAATAATGAAGCATCTATGAAATTTATGACAAAATTCAGACCTGACTTCTTACACCTGACCATTATGACATGTCAGCCCCAAAAATAGGCTCAAGGAAGGCACTCATGGAGTTGGGGTAATCTAAAGAGACTCAAATTCGAATTTGGGAGAAGATGGAAGGTTGGAACTAGGAGACAAGTGGCAAATGAGGAATATTTTCTAAATGGAAAAATATTGAATCTATTAGAGGATTTCGACCCCTTGAAGGCTAATGTTGGTTATAAAATATAGAAATCAAGTATGATAATGGCTTTTGATGATTTGAGAAAAATTGCATTTGTGAAGAGAGAACTAGTGGATGACTAGTTTCTTGCCTTAGCCAATTTCGAGGGTGAAAGATTCCCATCCAAGTTGATGTTTGGAGAGGCCACTTAGGTCTTTCATGTTGCTTTAATGGATTTTTATTTGCAGGTAGCAGCTACAGGAAGTTTCATGGTTTGGTTTAGTGCAGCACTTTCTCTCCACCATTTCCAGTTTTGAAGGCATATTCGGGCTCCTTGAGGGATTACGTTTTGGGTGAGATCTTGCACTCATTGGGAGAGCTTCATATAATATTTTTCTGATTGTAATAGCTTCATATCCTCTTTTCTTCATATTCAAAGACTCTCAGGTCGAAATACCCATTGCTTGTATGCAAAATTATTGATTAATGAGCAAACAATGTCCATTTCCGCAATGCTTTGATGTATGACACTATAATGTTGATTATTTCGAATGGATGGATGATTCTCTAATACATTTGTGATTCATATAATACCATGGATATATTCTACAAGTTTCATTTACTGTACTTGAGCATTTGAAGCATTTTTACTCAGTTTGTTTGTATTGAGAGGTGAAATAGTGCCATTTCCCCAAGGGTCGAATTGGGGGTTTTTGCTGTTGAATGTGAGAGAGTTAGAACAGTAGTAAAAATCAATTAATGGTGCATATGAGACCTTAATCACATAATTAACACATTATATACCTTTGTTCATAAATTCATGGGAGTTTGGAGGCATTTGGAAGGCCATTTGCAGTGTTACCCCGGGGGGATTTGATGCACAAATTACTAGTCAAAATTACATATATTGATCAGAATACAAATCAAGTTTGCAGCAGAATTTGGAGGGACATAAAAAATCCTTGAACATAATATTCAAGTCTAAATATCATTCATACACTCCTACAGAAGATTTGGGAGCATTTGGGTTGATTTGGAGGTCAAAACAGTAAAACTAGTCAAAGGTCGAAATTGGGGGAAAAGTGGAAAAATTAGCATTTTAATAAAATTTTGAAAAAGGGTCATTACAAGTGGTATCAGAGCATGTTCTTGGCACCTGATGGTCTTAACAAGAAGTCAAAAGAATAATCCACCACCCTTTGAACCAGTAGTTGAAGAGGTTTTTGTTGAAGAAGAGGTAGTAGAATAAGAGGAGTCTTTTGCTGAAACCATGGGTAGAGAGGAGGATGACAAATTAAAACATAAGGAGGAACTTATTGCAACCTTAGACCCATGTTTCTATAAACTTTTAGCAAACATGGATAGGATAGGTGACAAATTGTTGCAAGGATTCGAATTGTTGATTAGCCAGCTTCAAAGCAAAGGGATGATAGGAGATAATAGTGGTTCACACTCAAGGGAAAAGATGAAAGGGAATGAGCATATTTTCTCAAGTACAGGACTTCATAATAGAACTGATGAATTTCAAAGCACACAAAGGCATACTGCACCTAAATTTCTCACACCCAAAGAAGAGCCCAATCTTGAATTGGATTACAAGAAACTAGTAAATGATTTGAATGAAGAGTGTAAAAGAGGTGTACCACTCAGTGACTACATTGATGCTATGCAAAAGATTAAAAGGAAGGGAGACAATATGAGTCCATTCCAAAACAAAGAATTAAATAGTGCTATTGGAAAAATGTCACTTCCTACTTTTGATGGTTTTTCTCAAAATTCTGCTAACACTTGGGTGCAAAAATTGGATGTATATTTTCAGCTGAATCCTATGTTGGAAGAGGATGCATTAAAAATGGCCATTTTGCATTTTGAAGGAGATGCCAATGAATGGTGGTTTCATGGGCTGAAAACCTTGGGTTATAATCAGGTTAAAATATATGGAGAATTTGTTGACAGGGTACTAGAAATATTTGAACAAAAATATCCATAATTGCCTTTCAAAGAACTAGCTCAATTGAAGCAAACTGGGTCCCCTACTGAATATATGTTGGACTTTCAAAAATTATCAGTCAAGGTGGCTGATGTATCTATGTGAATATTAGTATTTCTGTTCACTGAAGGTTTGGCTGAACCCTTAAGAGGTTTGGGAAAAGCCCACAAGCCAACTACATTAAAAGATGCAATGAGCTTGACTAGGGATCTCCAAAATGTGCTTCCTATACCGAGATTTCCTCCTAAGCCTAGCTATAAATTTGAAAAGAAACCTTGGAAAAGGGATGGATATGATAAGAAACCTTGGCAAAGAGAGTCATTTGAGAGGAATAAAAAAGAGGGACTAAACAGGGATGAACTTAGAAAAAAGAAACTGCGCTTCACATGCTTCCAATCATGGACACTGGGGCACAAATGTACCAAAGGAAAGGTTCAACACATAGAAGTATTTTCTGATAACGAGGGGTATGATGGGGGCATGGATGAAGATGGACATATTTTAGATCAAGAAGAGGCATATGAGACAACAGTAGAAGAGGAAAGACAAGAAGAAAATGAACCTTCACTGGACAAAGCAAGAATGGCAGTGCTTTCAGCAGTACCTCGCTATCATACTATCCGATGCAAAGGTGTGGTACAAGGACAAAGAACTTCAGTTTTGGTAGATGGAGGAGCCACTCATAACTTCATTGATGTAGAGATGGTAGAGAAAAGAAAGATACCTATTGAACCGTTTGATGGCTTCACAGTTGTCATTCCCGGTCACAACACAATGCAATGCAAAACATGGGTTCCAAAGCTGCAAGTCACCGTAGGTAACTATACTTTTGTTGATAGATTTTATGTGGTTGATGTTGCTGATACTAATGTGGTTTTGGGAGTGCAATGGTTGTATTCAATAGGAGAGCATACAGTAAATTATCAAATTCTCGAAATGAAATTCCAAGATTCAAAAGGAGTACAAAGAGTTGTGAGAGGGAAACACACTTATCCAAATCAAGTAGTGACTTGCAATAGTATGAGATCTATATTGAGGCATGGGGATATAGAATGGGCTGTTGAATGTCATATTAGATCTCCCAAGCCAACTATAAATATTGTCAAACACCCAAAGGAGATAGAGAGACTTTTGCAAAAATATGAAAAGGTTTTTAGAGACCTTCCACATGGTAGGCCACCGGATAGGGGGGTTGAGCACAGTATTATTTTGGAGGAGGGTACTTCACCCATTCAGATACCACCTTATAGACATCCTAAAAAGTTCAGAGATGAGATTGAAAAAGCTATCCAAGAACTCCTAGAGTTGGGACTCATTAGACCAATCTCTAGCCTTTATGGTTCTTCAGTAGTGTTAGTGAAGAAAAAAGATGGAACATTGAGAATGTGCATAGATTTTAGAGCCTTGAACAAAAAGACTATCAAGAATAGGTATCCTATTCCTAGGATTGATGAGCTCATGGATGAGCTGCATGGGGCCAAATAATTCTAAAAAATTGACCTTAGATCAGGGTATCACCAAATTCGAATGAAAGATGAAGATGTGCAAAAGACCGCTTTTCGATGTCATTTTGGCCACTTTGAATTTCTTGTCATGCCTTTTGGGTTAACTAATGCTCCAGCCACCTTTCAAGCATGTATGAATAGGATATTTTGCAAGCAACTAAGAAGGTTTGTTTTTGTTTTCTTTGATGATATTCTCATTTACAGTAAAACATGGGAAGAGCATTTGCAGGAGTTAGAGATTGTGTTGAAAATCTTGCAAGAAGAGTCCTTATTTGCTAAGTTATCAAAATGTGAATTTGGGATGAAAGAACTACTGTATCTTGGGCACATTATTGGGAAAGAAGGAGTGAAGGTACACATGGAAAAAATCAGGGCTATCTTGGAATGGCCATCACCAAAAAATATTACCGAATTGAGAGGCTTTATTGGCATATGCACCTACTACAGAAAATTTGTGAAAGGGTTCTCCAAGTTGACTTCTCCACTCACTGATTTGACGAAGAAGGATGCTTTCAAGTGGGATGAAGAGGCTGAAAAGGCCTTCCAAAAAATGAAAGAGGTAATGAGTAGTTGTCCCATACTTGCACTTCCTGATTTTACTAAACCTTTTGTTGTGGAATGTGATGCTTCAGGTGGAGGAATAGGGGTTGTCCTAAAGCAAGGCCAACACCCCATAGCCTTTGAGAGCAGAAAGTTGCAGCCTCATGAAAAACTTTACTCCATCTATGATAAAGAAATGCAGGCCATTATGCATGCATTGGCCAAATTCAGACAATACTTGGTGGGCAGCAAGTTTGTGGTGAAAACTGACCACAATAGTCTAAGACACTTTCTCACCCAAAAATATCTAAATGAAAGGCAACAAAAGTGGGTAAGCAAGATTCAAGCTTATGATTTTGATATTGAATATGTCAAAGGAAAGAATAATATAGTAGCAGATGCTTTATCAAGAAGGCCTTCTTTTTCTCTCATGGATATTGCCAAGGATTGGAAAAACATGCTACTAGTTGAATATGCCAAAGACAAATTTTCTTGTGATGTGTTGGATGGAATCAAAGGGGATGATAATTATAGGATTTTGAATGGGCTGATATATTATAAGGGAAGAATTTATTTAGTTCATAACTCCAAGCTCAAGTACCGAATTTTGCAAGAAGCACATGATTCCCCACTAGCGGGCCATCCGGGGATCTTCAAAACTTATAGACAGTTGAGGCAAAGATTTTTTTGGAAGGGGATGAAGGAAGATGTTCAGAAGTATGTGAATGAATGTAAAGCATGTCAACAAAACAAATCAGAACTTATATGTCCAGCCGGCCTATTACAACCATTTCCCATTCTGGAGCAAAAATGGGACAGTATTTCCATGGATTTCATCATCGGATTGCCTAAATCCTTGGGTAAGGATTGTATCTATATGGTAGTTGATAGGTTTAAAAAATTTGCTCATTTCTTTGTTGTTACATCATCTTTTAGTGCTGCACAAGTGGCTGATATTTTTTTCAAAGAAATCTTCAGATTGCATGGGCTCCCCAAGAGCATTGTCAGTGATAGAGATAGTAGATTCATGGGTGCTTTTTGGAAAGAAATTTTTATATTGGTAGACACTCAATTGAATCCAAGTACCAGCTATCATCCACAAACTGATGGAAAAACAGAGACGGTAAACCAATGGTTGGAAGGATACCTAAGAAACTATGTGGGAGGGCAACAAAAAGCATGGGCAAAATGGCTACACTTGGGTGAGTTTTGCTACAACACCACTTATCATATGTCAATAGGAATGTCTCCTTTCAAAGCATTATATGGTTATGATGCACTTACATTTTCTGACATTATATTTGGTGATAGTAGAGCCCCAAAGGCTAAAGATTGGGTGGAAGAGAGCCAAGAAATTTTAAAGCTCTTGAAAGACAATTTGCAGGTTGCTCAAAATAAGCAAAAACAATATGTTGATAGACATAGAGAAGAAAGAACCTTTCAATTCAATGATTTAGTATATTTAAGGTTGCAACCTTATAAACAAACATCTTTAAAAAAGAATGGACCAGAAAAATTAAAACCAAGGTACTATGGGCCATACAAGGTAGTGCGAAAGGTTGGAGAAGTAGCATATGAACTAGAACTTCCAGAAGGGAGTAAAATCCACAATGTATTTCATGTTTCTTGTCTTAAGAAAGCTCTTGGTCAGCAAATCATCACTTCAGAAATACTTTCTCCTTTGGATGATGAAGGTCAGCTCACACTTGTTCCGGAAAATATTTTGAAGACACGGGAAAGAAGGTTGAGGAGTAGAATCATCAAAGAATATTTAGTGAAATGGAAGGACTTACCAAATGAAGATGCCACATGGGAAGAGGAGAAGATTTTGCAGCATCCAAATTTGAAATTGCTTGAGGACAAGCAATCTTGGGTGGGGAGGACTGTAATGTCCCCATTCAAATAAGTGCATAGTAAGACAATCCCATCAATCCTACTAGTTTCCTAGGTTGGATGGGCACATGTGGGATGGTAATAAGGAAGCTAATAAATGATATTTAGAAATTAGAAGGGTTCAAGCATTTAATAAATATAGTGAATAAATAAATTCAAGAGAAATTCTAGGTGGCAAGTGGTTTTGGAGACATATGGAGGTGTTGGGACCCACACTAGCTTGATTTTTCAATGACACATGGCAGCTCTCTCTTGCCAATTCGAATCCATGGGAAGGTGAAAACTCTTGGGTGAGTTGGTAAGTCATAACACATGGCATTGAGCATCTTAGGTCGAAATGGGATGGAATAGTAACCTCCATGGAGAGGAAGAGTCAAATTGGAGACTAGTGGACACTTGGGCTAGATTCCCTAGTTTTATGACAACAATAATGAAGCATCTATGACATGTATGAAAAAATTCAGACCTGACTTCTTACACCTGACCATTATGACATGTCAGCCCCAAAAATAGGCTCAAGGAAGGCTCTCATGGAGTTGGGGGAATCTAAAGAGACTCAAATTCGAATTTGGGAGAAGATGGAAGGTTGGAACTCGGAGACAAGTGGCAAATGAGGAATATTTTCTAAATGGAAAATTATTGAATCTATTGAGAGGATTTCGACCCCTTGAAGGCTAATGTTGGTTATAAAATGTAGAAATCAAGTATGATAATGGCTTTTGATGATTTGAGAAAAATTGCATTTGTGAAGAGAGAACTAGTGGATGACTAGTTTGTTGCCTTAGCCAATTTCGAGGGTGAAAGATTCCCATCCAATTTGGTGTTTGGAGAGGCCACTCAGGTCTTTCATGGTGATTTAATGGAGTTTTATTTGCAAGTAGCAGCTACAGAAATTTTCATGGTTTGGTTTAGTGCAACACTTTCTCTCCACCATTTCCATTTTTGAAGGCATATTCAGGCTCCTTGAGGGATTGCGCTTTGGGTGAGATATTGCACTCATTGGGAGAGATTCATATAATATTTTTCTGATTGTAATAGCTTCATATCCTCTTTTATTCATATTCAAAGACTCTCAGGTCGAAATAACCATTGATTGTATGCAAAATTATTGATTAATGAGCAAACAATGTCCATTTCCCCAATGCTTTGATGTATGACACTATAATGTTGATTATTTCGAATGGATGGATGATTATTTGATACATTTGTGATTCATATACTGCCATGGATATATTCTACAAGTTTCATGTACTGTACTTGAGCATTTGAAGCATTTTTACTCAGTTTGTTTGTATTGAGAGGTGAAATAGTGCCATTTCCCCAAGGGTCGAATTGGGGGTTTTTACTGTTGGATGTGAGAGAGTTAGAATAGTAGTAAAAATCAATTAATGGTGCATATGAGACCTTAATCACATAATTAACACATTATATACCTCTGTTCATAAATTCATGGGAGTTTGGAGGCATTTGGAAGGCCATTTGCAGTGTTACCCCGGGGGGATTTGATGCACAAATTACTAGTCAAAATTACATATATTGATCAGAATACAAATAAAGTTTGAAAAAGCATTCGGAGGGCCATAAAAAATCCCTGAACCTAATATTCAAGTCTAAATATCATTCATACACTCCTACAGAATATTTGGGAGCATTTGGGTTGATTTGGAGGTCAAAACAGTAAAACTAGTCAAAGGTCGAAATTGGGAAAAAAAGTGGAAAAATTGGCATTTTAATAAAATTTTGAAAAAGGTTCATTACAATAATGATCACCATATTCATCATCATCACCATATCCATCTTTTGGATGAGAGACGGAACCATCACCATCTTCATCATCACCATCACCATCTCCATCAACCTCACCACCATCACCATCATCATCAACGTCACCATCTTCATCGTCATCACTATCTTCATCATCATCACCATCTCCATCTTTTGGATGCGAGACGGAACCATCACCATCTCCATCATCACCATCACCATCACCATAAACTTCACCAGCATCGTCATCATCATCACCATCTTCATCATCATGGTCATCTGTAGGTCCCTCATCACGGTGTCCATCATCATCATTGTCATCATATTCATCACCATCGCCATCATCATCAATACCTTCATCATCATCACCATCACCATGACCATCAACTCCACCACCATCACCATCAACGTCACCATCTTCATCATCATCACCATCTTCATCATCATCACCATCTCCATCTTTTGGATGCGAGACGTAACCATCACCATCTTCATCATCACCATCACCATCGCCATCAACTTCACCACCATCACCATCATCATCAACGTCACCATCTTCATCATCATCACCATCTTCGTCATCATCACCATCTCCATCTTTTGGATGCGAGACGGAACCATCACCATCAACTTCACCACCATCGTCATCATCATCACCATCTTCATCATCATTGTCATCTATAGGTCCCTCATCACTGTGTCCATCATCATCACCATCTTCATCATCATTGTCATCATCTTCGTCACCATTGCCATCATCATCAATGCCTTCATCATCATCACCATCTTCTTCATCATCACCATCACCATGACCATCAACTCCACCACCATCATCATCAACATCACCATCTTCATCATCATCACCATCTTCATCATCATCACCATCTCCATATTTTGGATGAGAGACGGAACCATCACCATCACCATCTCCATCATCATCACCATCTTCGTCATCATCATCACCATCTTCATCATCACTGTCATCTGTAGGTCCCTCATCACCATGTCCATCAGCACAACCATATTCATCATCTTCATCATCATCACCATCATCATCATCATCACCACAAGTGCTCGGTGGATGATTTTCCATACTTGACCCCTGTGTTCAAAATTGCACACTCCCTCACAGAGAAAAACCCTAGTTTTCAAGATGGACGTAAAAGATGACAACGGGGCCACCGGACCTAAGGGGAGGGGTACCCTTAGCACTATCCCGACGTCCTGAATCCAACAGAGTCGACGGTTCGTCGATCCGATCCATGGTCTTCATTCTATGGCTCGTTCTGTCTCGCATCCAAAAGGATTTCAAGGACACATGTTGGATACCTGTCAAGGGCATAGAACTCCAACCGTGCAACAAAATCAGGTTTTGGGGAGTCATGCAAGTGTGTCTAGGTAGGTTCCGACCGAGAACGCTAGCCACAAGTGCCCGGTAGATGATTTTCCAAAGTTGACCCCCGTGTGCAAAAATTGCACACTCCCTCACTGAGCAAAACCCTAGTTTCCAAGATGGACATAAGAGATGAAAATGGGGCCATCGGACCGGAGGAGAGGGGCATCCCTAGCACTATCTCGGCGTCCTGAATCTGACGGAGTCAACAATTCGTCGATTCGAGCCACGGTCTTCATTCTATGGCTCGTTCCGTCTCGCATCCAATAGGCCTTCAGGGACACCTGCTGGATACCTGCCGATGGCATAGAACTCCAACCGTGCAACAAAATCGGGTTTCGGGGAGTCACAAAAGTGTGCCTAGGTAGGTTCCAGTCGGGAACGCTAGCCACAAGTTCCCGATGGATGATTTTCCAAAGTTGACCCCTGTGTGCAAAAATTGCACACTACCTCACTCAGCAAAACCATAGTTTCCAAGATGGACATACAAGATGACAACGGGGGAACCGAACCAGAGGGGAGAGGCACCCCTAGAACTATCCTGGCGTCCTGAATCCAACGGAGTCGATGGTTCGTCGATCCGAGCCACGGTCTTCATTCTATGGCTCGTTCCGTCTTGCATCCAAAACGCCTTCAGGGACACCTGTCGGGGGCATAGAACTCCAACCGTGCAACAAAACCAGGTTCCGGGGAGTCATGCAAGTGTGTCTAGGTAGGTTTCATCTGGGAATGGTAGCCACAAGTGCCCAGTGGATGATTTTCCAAAATTGACCCTCGTGTGAAAAAATTGCACACTCCCTCACTGAGCAAAATCCTAGTTTCCAAGATGGACGTACAAGATGACAATGGGGCCACCAGATCGAAGGGGAGGTGAACCCCTAGCACTATCCCAGTGTCCTGAATCCAACGGAGTCGACGGTTCATCTATCCTAGCCATGGTATTCATTCTATGGCTCGTTCCGTCTCGCATACAAAAGGCCTTCAGGGACACCTGCTTGATACCTGCCGGGGGCATAGAACTCCAACCGTGCAACAAAATCGGGTTCCGAGGAGTCATGCAAGTGTGTCTAGGTAGGTTTCGGCTGGAAACGCTAGCCACAAGTGCCTGGTGGATGATTTTCCAAAGTTGACCCTCGTGTGCAAAAATTGCACACTCCCTCACTAAGCAAAACCCTAGTTTCCAAGATGGACGTACAAGATGACAATGGGGCTACCGGACCGGAGGGGAGGGGCACCCCTAACACTATCCTGGCATCTTGAATCCAACGGAGTCGACGGTTCATCGATCCGAGCCATAGTCTTCATTCTATGGCTTGTTCCATCTCGCATCCAAAAGGCCTTCACGGACACCTGCTGGATACCTGTTCGGGGCATAGAACTCCAACCGTGCAACAAAACTGGGTTCCGAGGAGTCATACAAGTCTGTCTAGGTAGGTTCCGATTGGGAACGATAGCCACAAGTGCCCGGTGGATCATTTTTCAAAGTTGACCCCAATGTGAAGGCCATCCAAATTCGCTTAAGGGGTGCATTTCTCGTCCAAAGACCCCTGGGCGTGAGTGGCCATCGTGGACAGGTCGATAATGGCCAGTTGGACCTGTGGGACCCAACGAATTCCAATTCTGCTCACTGGTTTGGGTTCTGTGGCCCCAGAGCAAATCCCCAAAGTGTCCCTGAATGGCCCCGGGCTGCCCGACTAGAATTCCCGTAGAGCCCGAACCGTGGCTCGGTTCACGAATCCGTCAATTCCGGTGGGTCTGGGACGCCGGGTTTCAGCTAGGGGACCCCCACAACGTGCCTTGAAGACCCGGAAGCGGTGATCAACCACCCCCGCTAGGGATTGGCACATCACCATATACACAGGTACAATGTGTAGTTATAAGCATGCTTTTAATTTGATTTGTCACGACTTACTATGGTTTAATTTATTGTTTGTTTACTAAATTGTGATATTACAAATGTATATGTAGGTGCCACCAGCAGCTGCATCTCCCCATTTTAGTCCCATGTATCCACCCTCTCCCATGAGTCCCCCCCCTTGCTTCCATCTAGACCCCTCCCTACATCCACCCTCTCCCTTCCATCCAGCCCCCCGTCTCCGGCCATACTCCCCCCTCCATCCATCCTCCCCCACTCGCCCCCCCCCTCGTCCATACATCCTCCCCAATTTATCCACGCCCCCATGTCTATCCATCCTCCCCCATTCGTCCACGCCCCCCCTTCCTTCCACCTTCCCCTCTTCATCCACAACCTCCCATTCGTCCATCCTTCTCCCTCCATGTAGGACTGCCCTCCCATGCACCATCCCTCAACATCCCCCCTAGCCCTTTTTGTTCGATACCCTCTATCTTACAACCGGAAGGGGTTCATCATCCACATGGTCCTCCTCCACCCCATACCACCGTGTCTTCTCCCACCATATCATCCCCACTTCCCGCCACTATTGTGGCATCTACTCTTCCAGTATCCTCATCAGTATCTCCAGCGGTTGCACATGTAGTGGCTTCCACTACATTTGTGTCCCCCCCCATCACTACATCGGAGGTGGTTGTCTGGCCATCTGCTCCACCTATTAGCCTAGAAGCCCAGCCATGTCCATCGTTGGAGGTGTTCACATTGAGAATCAAGCTAATTTATGAAAATATTTTGATGCATTAACAAAAATTAATTTAGGCAATTATTACTTTTCAATGAAACGATTGTTGTAAATGTTGTAGGCTGGAATTGCTGAGAGGCTCCGCAGATCCAAGACACCTGTCCAACGTTTCCCACTCATGTCAGAGGTGATTTATTTAAGATTCGAATTCTACATTTGTTTTATAAATGTGGTAAATGTTGCAAATGCTTGAAAATGATGGTATCTTATATCATTCATTCCAGAGCCCGGAGAGACGGTCTAGTCCTAGATGGAGCAAGACCCGAGGCACCGGTAGCTCGAAGAGTAGGAAGATCGACTTTGGATCTGCGCCTGGGAGTGACGGCGGTGGTCACAATGCTTGACACACCACGTGTTAGCCACGATGTGGCACTTTTGTGCACCAGTTTTGATGTACTTTGTATATACAGCATGAGTTGCCATGTATTTTGTATCTACGGCATGAGTTGTCGCATTTTGTGTAGGGCATGAGTTGCTATTGTATGTACATTGGGAACCATGTTCCACTATTTGCCAGAAATTGTATATGTTTGGATGAGTTTTGTAGCCTTGATGTACATGGATTTTCAGTTATGTGATTTATATATCTCGTTGTCTAATGTGGTTGTCTCATGTTGTGTGTATCATGATGTGATGTTGTGTAAACTTGGGTTTTACCTAGATCTTAGAAGAGCAGTTGGATATCATAGTTCAGCTTGGTTTATCTTTCCACATGTAAAAGCTTCGAATGGTATCTATGTTAAGAAAACGTTGTAAACATAGGCTAACTCAAACAAAATCATGTGTGAGAATTAATCTAAAAACAAACGGAATAAATGGATGGACAAATCACACCTCATGGCACATAAGATATATATTGGGAACTTGAGTACTAGGAAAAGAATACTTAAAAATAGAAAATGTCCATTGTCATCAAAAGGTTAAAATGAGATCCAACATGATTTTTAATAGCTCTACATAATGAGATCCAAAATGTCCATACTCTACATAATGAAATGTCGTCACTAGTATTTATTTTGACCATTTTGTCCACTTAAGATCATGCAACAAATTAATGACCAAGTAATGGAATCATTTCTTAATCAATTGTCACCATACAAATAGGACAACCTTGAGCACGATGTATAGCTAGCTCATTAATTCTCACTCACGGATATAGCCACCTTTGATTTGATGACCATCACATCCACTGCCATTTACAATTAGGACTTCCTTAATTTATCATTATGTGATAGTGATCTAATTTTATGTAGACACGTTGACTTAAACACATGTATAGTTGACATTACAATAAATGACTACTATGAGGTGTATCTTTGAGTCTATATCCACCTCAACACACCAACTTGTTACCCCAATACCCCAAATGATGTCAAATTTTGTCTGGAAGGGATAGAGGGGTATTAGGACATCATAATTCATCTATTGGACACTCAGAAACTTGTTAAAGACATTTAGGACAACTGCATTACATCAATGGAGTCACAAATACACCCTCATCAAGTTGCATGCATTCATTAGTGTGTCATCAACACTAGAACATGTAAGCATTACTACATGTTGGAGTAAGCTTTCCTAATGTTATGATAATATTAGGTTTTCCATCCATTGAGAAGGTTTCCATAGGTGTGCATATCCACCATATAAAAATCTTCATGGTACAACCAATTTCAAACCATTACGTTTCTAAATTAGGTATCCGGTGCTAGTTACAATGGTTTTCTAGTTGTATGCACCCTTGCTATATAGATGAGAAACTATGAATATATGTGTATAGTGATTTGGATTCAAATGTATGTATGCACATGAATATATATGTACAATGAAAATGATTTAATCTTTACATGTATTATAATTTAGGGCTAGATATTAGGCTACATAATAGGGTTTCATTGTGATTAGAATACAAACTAGGGTTTTTAGGCTAGGCTCACATGTTTCTAGGCTAGGATCCAAGCTCTAGGGTCACCATCTTAATGTTTAATTCCACTATCATGACATCATTCTCACCAATACCATGCCCACTACTACAATCACCATTAAGCCTCTCAATCCCACTTTGAGCATTTCCCATACTTTCAAGTTAAAATTGATAGGTCTTGTTGCTAAAAGCTTTTCACTTATCTATTCACATAGACAAATCCACTCCTGTGAAAGATTTGTTGTAGCTTGGTATGTTCAAGTTCACATGCAATAATACTTGAGAGATCATTTTACCCCATGATCCATGGAAGATTCATTGGAGTCATATGAACCTCATTGTCATCACCCCAACCATGGTCAAGACGCCAAGATCCATCATTAGTAGAAAAAACCTAATGTTGGCACCCATACCACACTCAAAGATAAAAAAAATTCTTTGAGAGGGCATGTTTGGGGGTTGAGGGAATCTTGATTTTTTTATAATCAGACATGAGAGGTTCTTAGAGTCAAATACATTGGATATAAATAAATTCCCCGAGATAAATAATACATGACCATAGAATAAGATTGAAATTTAAGGTCAAAACTCATTAATGAAGGTAGAATGAACTTGTATAGATAGATTGGGAAAATTTTAGATGAATGCCTAGAGCTCTACACACAAGTTAAAGAAAAAAAATCCTAGCATTGGGAACAAATAGTCAAAAACAACAATGCAACTAGAACACAATGACCAAGGGAACTTCAAAATGCAACACCACTCCACAAAAGAAGTTGATTTAGACCTACCTCACTCATGACTCATATCAATACTTTAGACCAAGCCACACCATTAATATGCAATGTACATTACCATCTTCATCATCATCAACGTCTTCATCATCATCACCATCACCATCATCATCACCATCTTCATCATCATTGTCATCTCTAGGTTCCTCATCAACATCTCCATCATATTCATCATCTTCATCATCATCAACATCATCATCATCTTCATCATCATCAACATCTCCATCATCATCATCATCTTGATCATCATCATCATCATCATCATCTTCATCACCATCACCATCATCATCAACGCCTTCATCATCATCACCATCTTCATCATCATCACCATCTTCATCATCATTGTCATCTTTAGGTCCCTCATCACCATCTTCATCATCATTGTCATCTCTAGGTCCCTCATTACCATCTCCATCATCATCACCATCTTCATCATCATTGTCATCTGTAGGTCCCTCATCACCGTGTCCATCATCATCACCATCTTCATCATCATCACCATCTTCATCATCATCACCATGACCATCAACTTCATCACCATCACCATCATCATCAACGTCACCATCTTCATCATCATCACCATCTTCATCATCATCTCCATCTCCATCTTTTGGATGCGAGACGGAACCATCACCATCTCCATCATCACCATCACCATCACCATTAACTTCACCACCATCAGCATCATCATCAACGTCACCATCTTCATCATCATCACCATCTCCATCTTTTGGATGCGAGACAGAACCATCACCATCTTCATCATCAACATCACCATCACCATCAACCTCACCACCATCACCATCATCATCGACGTCACCATCTTCATCGTCATCACCATCTTCGTCATCATCACCATCTCCATCTTTTGGATGCGAGATAGAACCATCACCATCTCCATCATCACCATCAACTTCACCACCATCGTCATCATCATCACCATCTTCATCATCATTGTCATCTGTAGGTCCCTCATCACCGTGTCCATCATCATCACCATCTTCATCATCATTGTCATCATCCTCATCACCATTGCCATCATCAACAATGTCTTCATCATCATCACCATCTTCTTCATCATCACCATCACCATCAACTCCACCACCATCACCAACATCATCAACGTCACCATCTTCCTCATCATCACCATCTTCATCATCATCACCATACCCATCTTTTGGATGCAAGACAGAACCATCACCATCTTCATCATCACCATCACCATCACCATCAACCTTGCCACCATCACCATCATCATCAACGTCACCATCTTCATCATCATTACCATCTTCGTCATCACCACCATCTCCATCTTTTGGATGTGAGACGAAACCATCACCATCTCCATCATCACCATCACCATCAACTTCACCACCATCACCATCATCATCAACGTCACCATTTTCATCATCATCACCATCTTCATCATCATCACCATATCCATCTTTTGGATGCGAGACGGAACCATCACCTTCTTTATCATCACCATCACCATCACCATCAACCTCACCACCATCACCATCATCATCAACATCACCATCTCCATCATCATCACCATCTCCATCTTTTGGATGCGAGATGGAACCATCACCATCTCCATCATCACCATCACCATCACCATCAACTTCACCACCATCGTCATCATCATCACCATCTTCATCATCATGGTCATCTGTAGGTCCCTCATCACCATGTCCATCATCATCATTGTCATCATATTCATCACCATCGCCATCATCATCAACGCCTTCATCATCATCACCATCACCATGACCATCAACTCCACCACCATCACCATCAACGCCACCATCTTCATCATCATCACCATCTCCATCTTTTGGATGTGAGACGTAACCATCACCATCTTCATCATCACCATCACCATCACCATCAACTTCACCACCATCACCATCATCATCAACGTCACCATCTTCATCATCAACACCATCTTCGTCATCATCACCATCTCCATCTTTTGGATGTGAGATGGAACCATCACCATCAACTTCACCACCATCGTCATCATCATCACCATCTTCATCATCATTGTCATCTGTAGGTACCTCATCACCATGTCCATCATCATCACCATCTTCATCATCATTGTCATCATCTTCATCACCATTGCCATCATCATCAACGCCTTCATCATCATCACCATCTTCTTCATCATCACCATCCCCATGACCATCAAATCCACCACCATCACCATCATCATCAACGTCACCATCTTCATCATCATCACCATCTTCATCATCATCACCATCTCCATCTTTTGGATGCGAGATGGAACCATCACCATATTCATCATCACCATCACCATCTCCATCATCATCACCATCTTCGTCATCATCGTCACCATCTTCATCATCACTGTCATCTGTAGGTCCCTCATCACCATGTCCATCAGCACAACCATATTCATCATCACCATGATCTTCATCACCATCACCATCACCATCATCATCAACGTCTTCATCATCATCATCATCACCATCATCATCATCATCACCACAAGTGCTCGGTGGATGATTTTCCATAGTTGACCCCTGTGTTAAAAAATTGCACACTCCCTCACAGAGAAAAACCCTAGTTTCCAAGATGGATGTAAAAGATGACAACGGGGCCATCGGACCTAAGGGGAGGGGCACCCCTAGCACTATCCTGACGTCCTGAATCCAACAGAGTTGACGGTTTGTCGATCCGAGCCACGGTCTTCATTCTATGGCTTGTTCTATCTCGCATCCAAAAGGCTTTCAGGGACACATGCTGGATACCTGCCGGGGGCATAGAACTCCAACCGTGCAACAGAATCGGGTTCCGGGGAGTCATGGAAGTGTTTCTAGGTAGGTTTCGGCCAGGAACCCTAGCCACAAGTGCCCGGTGGATGATTTTCCAAAGTTGACCCCCGTGTGCAAAAATTGCACACTCCCTCACTGAGCAAAACCCTAGTTTCCAAGATGGACGTACAAGATGACAATGGGGCCATCATACCGGAGGAGAGGGGCATCCCTAGCACTATCTCGGCGTCCTGAATCCGACGGAGTCAACGATTCGTCGATCCGAGCCATGGTCTTGATTCTATGGCTTGTTCCGTCTCGCATCCAAAAGGCCTTCAGGGACACCTGCTGGATACCTGCCAGGGGCATAGAACTCCAGCCGTGCAACAAAACTGGGTTTCGAGGAGTCACGAAAGTGTGCTTAGGTAGGTTCCAGTTGGGAACGCTAGCCACAAGTTCCCGGTGGATGATTTTCCAAAGTTGACCCCCGTGTGCAAAAATTGCACACTACCTCACTCAACAAAACCATAGTTTCCAAGATGGATGTACAAGATGACAACGGGGCCACTGGACGGGAGGGGAGAGGAAACCCTAGAACTATCCTGGCATCCTGAATCCAACGGAGTTGACGGTTCTTCGATCCGAGCCACGGTCTTCATTGTATGGCTAGTTCCGTCTAGCATCCAAAAGGCCTTCAGGGACACCTGCCGGGGGCATAGAACTCCAACCGTGCAACAAAACCGGGTTCCGGGGAGTCATGCAAGTGTGTCTAGGTAGGTTTCATCTAGGAACGCTAGCCACAAGTGCCCAGTGGAGGATTTTCCAAAGTTGACCCCGTGTGCAAAAATTGCACACTCCCTCACTGAGCAAAATCCTAGTTTCCAAGATGGACGTACAAGATGACAACGGGGCCACCGGATCGAAGGGGAGGTGAACCCCTAGCACTATCCCGGCGTCCTGAATCCAACGGAGTCGATGGTTCGTCGATCCGAGCCACGATATTCATTCTATGGCTCATTCTGTCTCGCATCCAAAAGGCCTTTAGGGACACCTGCTCGATACCTGCCAGGGGCATAGAACTCCAACCGTGCAACAAAACCGGGTTTCGGGGAATCATGCAAGTGTGTCTAGGTAGGTTTCGGCCGGGAACGCTAGCCACAAGTGCCCGGTGGATGATTTTCCAAAGTTGACCCCCGTGTGCAAAAATTGCACACTCCCTCACTAAGCAAAACCCTAGTTTCCAAGATGGACGTACAAGATGACAATGGGGCTACCAGACCGGAGGGGAGGGGCACCCCTAGCACTATCCCGGCGTCCTGAATCCAACGGAGTCCACGGTTCGTCGATCCGAGCCACGATCTTCATTCTATGGCTTGTTCCATCTCGCATCCAAAAGGCCTTCAAGGACACCTGCTAGATACCTGTCCGAGGCATAGAACTCCAACCGTGCAACAAAACCGGGTTCCGGGGAGTCATACAAGTGTGTCTAGGTAGGTTGCGGTTGGGAACGGTAGCCATAAGTGCCTGGTGGATCATTTTTCAATGTTGACCCCAATGTAAAGGCCATCCAAATTCGCTTAAGGGGTGCATTTCTCATCCGAAGGCCCCTGGGCGTGCGTGGCCATCGTGGACAGGTCGACAATGGCCAGTTGGACCTGTGGGACCCAACGGATTCCAATTCTACTCACTGGTTTGGGTTCCGTGGCCCCGGAGCAAATCCCTAAAGTGTCCCTGGATGGCCTTGGGATGCCCGACTAGAATTCCTGTAGCGCCCGAACCGTGGCTCGGTTCACGAATCCGTCGATTCCGGTGGGTCCGGGACGCCGAGTTTCAACTAAGGGACCCCCACAGTGTGCCTTGAAGACTCGGAAGCGGTGCCAATGGGCCATCTCCAGAGCTAGGGTTTTGCTCGATGATGGCCATTCCAAATTCGCTAAAGGGGTGCATTTCTCATCCGGAGGACCCTGGGCGTGCGTGGCCACCGTGGACAGGTCCACAATGTCCACATGGACCTGTGGGAGCCGATGGAATCCAAGTCCACTCTCCGGTTTGGGTTCCGTGGCCCCGGAGCAAATCCCCAAAGTGTCCCTAAATGGCCATCATTGAGTAAAACCCTATCTCTGGAGATGGCACATTGGCACCGTTTTCGGGTCTTGAAGGCACGTTGTGGAGGGTCCCCTAGCTGAAACCCAGCGTCCTGGACCCACTGGAATCGACGGATTCACGAACCGAGCCATGGTTCGGCTGCTACGGGCATTCTAGTCAGGCACCCCGAGGCCATTCAGGGACACTTTGGTGATTTGCTCCGGGGCCAAGGAATCCAAACCGGTGAGGGGACTTGGATTACGTCGGCTCCCATAGGTCCATGTGGCCATTGTCGACCTGTCCACGGTGGCCACGCATGCTCGGGGGCCTCCGGACGAGAAATGCACCCCTTTAGCGAATTTGGAATGGCCATCACTGAGCAAAACCCTGCCTCCGGAGATGGCCCATTGGAACTGCTTCCGGGTCTTCAAGGCACGCTGTGGGGGGTCCCCTAGCTAAAACCCGGTGTCCTGGACCCACCGAAATCAACGGATTCATGAACCGAGCCATGGTTCGGGTGATACGGGCACCCCATGGCCATTCTAGTGGTGATAACAAGTTTACTGTCTGTTGAGTTTGATACTACATCCAGGAGCCGCTCAGCAAACTTTGAGATAGAAAGCTCTGTAATTTTAGGATACTGATTCAACCACTCATACAGTTTCTCACCTTCTCGAGGATCTAAATTTATAATTGCCTTCAGGGTAGATTCAGGCATTCTCGAGGATCTAAATTTATAATTGCCTTCTGGGTAGATTCAGGCATGGAATAATATTTGGCGGCACTTCCAAGCTCCCCAGACCATTTGGTTAGCCACAATATGTGCGACTCCTTTGATGAAAGATAAATTATGGTGTGGGCGACAACATTTGATACACTAGCTAAATCTATGTTGTTGGAAGAACTTACATATTTCAACAAAGGAGCATTTTGCAGGTGACTTGAAAATCCCTTCCAATTTTCAGCAATAAAACAAAGAAGTTCAAAGTATAGATTTTCAGGCAAGCTTGTCAACCAATCAGACAACCGAATACAGGGAGATAACCACGCCCAAAAAGTTCAAGCTATTATAAAACTCTTGTTTATCAAGATAAGGATGGACTATGTGTACATTACGAGAATATAGATGAATGAAGTCGCTTTGATGAACTTGTCCTCTTGCTTTCTCCAAAATGTGTTTAAAAACAGGGAGTATTGTTCGAGCTTCCGTTGGTTTACATAAACGTTTATTCCCAAAGATGACATCACATAAAACCACTTCCTTATCTTTCAATTGGGTTTGAATGGCATCTCTAACTTGTGTTAGCTGTGGATAATGAGGAATATGAAAGGGAAGGTACCTATAGACCCAAGTTTTCGATGATAGAGGTGAATTACCACTTATTAGAGCATGAAATGCTGAACAAAAGGCTAATGGAACACAACGAAGGATTCGTTGGTTCTGGCAGGTATCCAACAGGTGTCCCTGAAGATGATTTTGGATGCGATACGGAACGAGCCATACAATGAAATCTATGGATCGGATCGACGAACCATCGACTCCATTGGATTCAGGACGCCGAGATAGTGCTATGGGTGCCCTTACCCTCTGGTCCGGTGGCCCCGTTGTCATCTTGTACGTCCATCCTGGAAACTAGGGTTTTGCTCAGTGAGGGAGTGTGCAATTTTTGCACACGGGGGTCAAATTTGGAAAATCATCCACCGGGCACTTGTGGCTAGCGTTCCTGGCCGGAACCTACCTAGACACACTTGCATGACTCCCCAGAACACGGTTTCGTTGCACGGTTGGAGTTATATGCCCCCGGAAGGTATCCAGTAGGTGTCCCTAAAGATGATTTTGGATGCAAGACAGAACGAGCCATAGAATGAAGACTGTGGCTCGGATTGACAAACCGTTGACTCCGTTGGATTCAGGACGCCGGGATAGTGCTAGGGGTGCCCCTCCCCTCTGGTCTGGTGGCCTCGTTGTCATCTTGTATGTCCATCTTGGAAACTAGGGTTTTTCTCAGTGAGGGAGAGTGCAAGTTTTGTACATGGGGGTCAATGTAATGTCCCTTGTTAGGAATTTTATTAAAATGGCAATTTTCCACTTTTTTTCCTTAGTTCGACCTTTGACTAGTTTTGATCTCTAGGTCCCAAATTTGCCCCAAATGATCCCAAATATTCTGAGAAAGTATACGAATGATATTATAACATAAATATGTGTTTCAGGGATGCCTTTGGACCTTTAAAATACTTCTGCAAATCCTCTTTCAATTTTGGTCAATGCAGGTAACTTTACTAGTAATTTCCCTTTGACTAGTATTGGTCTCTAGGTCTCAAATTGACTCCAAATTCCTTCAAATATTCAAGGAAGGTGTATGAATGGTATTAGTACTTGAATATTATGTTCAGGGATGAAATATGGCTACCAAAATACCTCTGCAAACTCTCTTAAGATTCTGTACCAAGTATGCAATTTTACTAGTAATATGGGGTTCAAATCCCCCGGGGGTAAGTACTGAAAATGGCTTCCCAAATGCCTCCCAACCCACTCAAATTTCTGAACAGAGGTAGGGAATGTATTAAGGATTTTATTAAGGTATCATGTGCACCATTAAATTATTATTATATCTGTTCCAACCCTCTCCCATTCAACTGTAAAAATCACCAATTCGACCCTTGGGGAAATGACACTATTTTTTCTCCTAATGCAATTAAACTGAGTAAAAATACTTCAAATGCTCAAGTACAGTACATGAAACTTTTAAAATACATCCATGGCAGTCCATTAATCACAAATGCATTAGAGAATCATCCATTCATTCGAAATCATCGGCATTACATTGATTCACAACAAGGTAGTGGGAAAATGGCATTGTTCTTTCATTAAAATTGAGATTTATACATTTCTAATTGGAATTTCGACCTGAAACTTTTTGGAAATGAAGAAAAGAGTATTTAATTCATATTACAAAATAAATGGGGAATTAAAATCTCCCCCAAAGAGTGCAATAGCTCACCAAAAATGCCCTCCCTCAAGGATCAAGAATATGCCATCAAAACTGGAAATGGTTGAAGGAGTGAGATCCAATAGAAGAAACCATGATCTGCCTTGTAGCTTACACCTCCAAATAAAGACTCCATTAAAGCTCCAAATGAAAGGTCTGAATGGCCTTTCCAATTACCAACTTGGATGGGAATCTTTCACCCTCGAAATTGACTAAGGCAAGAAACTAGTCATCCACTAGCTCTCCCTCTTCACAAATGCAATTGCAAATTCTACAAATGATCAAAAGCTGGTTTCATTCTTTTTTATTGACATTTATAAAGTTCTAATGTCATCCATGGGTCGAATTCCTTCCAAGAGACTCATGCCAACTCAAGTTGGGAAGAGATTCCAAAGAACGCCACTTGTACAACAATTCCTAGTCTCCCACTTCCACCAAATCACATGTGGAAGCATCTTAGCTGCCCTAACACCCTTGAGCGCCCTCTTGGAGTTTATTTTTAGCCCTGAAATGTCATATATGTCATATGTCAACCTTCAGGTCTGATTTTTGTCATAGGTGTCATAGCATCTTCATCATTGTTGTCATAGAGCTAGGGAATCTAGCCCAAGTGTCTCACTAGCTCCAAATTGCCTCTTCCTCTTCCATGGGAGTTACTCTTTCTCTATATTTCAACCTTGGATGAGTCATGCCATGAATAATACCTTTTGGACTCCCCAAAGTATGTTACCATTCACCTTGAATTCGAATTGGTGAGAGAATGATGCCAAGTGTAGTGGGGAAATCTAGCCATATGTGGGTCCCACTTCCTCCATGTGTCTTCATGATGAAATGCCACTTTGATTTTCACTTGTATATATTTATTTATCTTCTTTATTAAATATTTATTCCATCCTAATGTTCCAACATCATTTATTATCCTCATTATTCACAATCCCAAAGCTTCCACCCCAAACCTAGGAAACTAGTAATTTCCCTCCTTGGCAATTATTTGACCTTTACCATCAATTTGAAAAACACTAATGAATATGGCCATTGTGATTAGGCCATTGTAACCCAATGCCAATTTTGGGACATGACAAATACTCCCTTCCCAATATTGCTTGTCCTCAAGCAATTTTAAACATGGGTGTTGAAGAACCTGCTTTTTGTATAATTTTTTTAAGTTGCCATTGAATTGCCCAACCTTGAGTCTTTGAGTTTCCATGAATATTTTAGAGAGGAACAACCATGCTTGTTGCTGCAATACCCTAATAAAAATCACTTTATTAAGTGGGAAATCCATCTCCCATACTGCTTGTTTCCCAAAATAAATTGAAACCAATGAAACAAAAATTATTCCAGGGTTCCATTGCTTATATTGCACCCCAACAATTAAGAGTGCTCTCCAACCCACACCATTAGATAAGAGGATTCCTGGATCCCATTTTCTTGTATGCATTCTTCCAAACATCATGAGTACCAAAAATATATCATCAAAGTACATAACAACATAATGAAAATGTACATCAAGGAGATGCTTCATCAAAGAGTCATGAAAGTGCTTATACCTCCAAGCAAGTAGACCACCATTTTCAAAGTGCATACAATCTTCAAGTGGCCCATCAAATCCGCTCCAATGACATAGGTGAGGATCCCATGTCCTATAATGTTTCTCCAAAAGGATGTGATATGCATCAAAATATTCATCCATGTATTCTTTCATCCAAGAAGTGAATGAAGAATCTCCACTAAAATCTGAACCAAATAATGAGCAAAAAAAACAAGGAGACTTCAAATGACTCAAAGAAGTCTCACCCATACATCCCTGAATGTGAGAATCATAAAGATATAACAAAGTATGTGGCTGCCAAAAAAAATGTTCTCCAATCATAAATCTATTCACCCAAGTGTTGGATGAAGTTCCTCCAACGTCAAATGAATCAAGTATTGAGCAAGAAAAACCATGCGTCTTCAAGTTACTCAAATGCATATCATAGGTGCATCCATGTAGATTTGCATCATCATAAAGTGACAAATAATGTTGCTGGAAATATGAATAAGAATGTCCTCCAACCATGTAATCATAAAAGGTAAATCTAGGAGTTCCATAATCCTCATGTGGCACCATAAAAAAGAACCCTTTCACCCATACTTCATTGAGACTAATGCTGCAAAACATGAAATTGTAGGATGTAGGAGAATGAACTAACTCACACAAATGATCAAAAAGTTCAGAAGTTTCATCATGGGAAGGATCCATATGGGTAGTATCATGTAGCTCCTTCAAAAGTGTGAAACCTTTGTCATAGATTAGTTCCAATGTAGAGGAATCATGCTCTTCTTTAAAAATTGCATAACCTTAATCAAGAGACAATTCAAGTTCCTCTTCTACCACATCAAGTGTTTGGATCTCTTCAAGTTCATCTTCAAACATATCAAGAACATTCAAATTTCCACATTTCTCATGATCCACCATGTCATGAGAATCCTCCAAACAATCTACCATTTGACAATCTGAAACATAGGAGGAAAAACAAGTATCTTGCAACTTTTCAAGAAGTTGCTCATTTTGAATTGTGAGCTTATGATTATCCTCATTATTCTTCAAGTATGCATCATGTAACAATTCATTAAGCCCAAACAAATGGTTTCTATCAAAAAACAAAGACATGAAATTACCTTTGATGTGGCACATTGCTCTTTGAATCTTCTCCATGTCTTCAAGGAAGGATGTTTCCTCCAATGAAGTAGCTCTCCAACAAGAATTTGACACCAATGCTTGAGTGTCATGGAGAATGTTGAGGGACTCTTGGATCTTCTTTTCATTCATCTTTAAGGACCCTTCAAGAAAATGAGGTTCTTGCAAATGAACCTCCTCATCTTCTTCAATTTTGCTTGGACCAACTTCATGAAGCTCAAGTGGTGATGGGGAAGTTGATCTTGGTTCTTCTTCAACTGCTACAAGGTCTTCATTATCATGCTTAATGGAACTTGGGCTTATAGCAACACTTTCAAAAGTGATATCTATGTCACCAACATAGAGGTGTGAGCACCCATCAGTAGGTACTCCTTTATAGTTTAAGCATCCATCAGTAGATGCTCTTTGGTTCGTGTCTAAGCTAGAAGGTGTCTCAAAATGATTTTCCATATTTTCAATAGAATATTCTTCATGCTCTTGTGATGTCTCTTCATTTTTCTCCTTCAAGCAAGATGATGTATTTTTCCCCTTGTTTTCCTTAGGATCAATATCTTTGGAATCTCTTTTTGAAGAATTCCCAAAAGCTCTCCTCAAGTGGGACATAATTTCATGCACACATATATGATACTCACTCCAAGGTTATTTACAAGAAGGGCATAAACCTTTCTTTACTAACTCCAAATCTTCATTTTTTGGCCTATTTTCAAAAACATGTTCAGCATAGTACTCAAAAGACATGGCATTTTGTGTATTTTTGCTCGAAGCAAGATATTCTTGATATTTTTTATATTGTTGGGGCAAGGTTTTATATTTTGTTGTCCATCTTTGGAACTCACTCATAGAATTATGCTTGGTTGGTGTGACACACTCATATTCATCAGATTTAAAGTCATAAGAATAATCTTCATTTCTCTTGAAATTATAAGAAGTGTTGCATGATGGCACCTCTTCCTCGTACCATTCACATTCTGCTTCATATTGCTCATAAGCATCTGCATATTCCTCATAAGAATTGTACTCATATGATTCATCATAATAGTAATAAATGGATGCCAATTATTCTTGAATGTATGTACCTAATCCACAGGTGCAAGGACCATGCTTTGATACCATTGTAATGTCCCTTGTTAGGAATTTTATTAAAATGGCAATTTTCCACTTTTTTTTCCCTAGTTCGACCTTTGACTAGTTTTGATCTCTAGGTCCCAAATTTGCCCCAAATGATCCCAAATCTTCTGAGAAAGTATATGAATGATATTATAACATAAATATGTGTTTCAGGGATGCCTTTGGACCTTTAAAATACTTCTGGAAATCCTCTTTCAATTCTGGTCAATGTAGGTAACTTTACTAGTAATTTCCCTTTGACTAGTATTGGTCTCTAGGTCTCAAATTGACTCCAAATGCCTTCAAATATTCAAGGAAGGTGTATGAATGGTATTAGGACTTGAATATTATGTTCAGGGATGAAAAATGGCCACCAAAATACCTCTGCAAACTCTCTTAAGATTCTGGAACAAGTATGCAATTTTACTAGTAATTTGGGGTTCAAATCCCCCTAGGGTAAGTACTGAAAATGGCTTCCCAAATGCCTCCAAACCCACTCAAATTTGTGAACAGAGGTAGGGAATGTATTAAGGATGTTATTAAGGTATCGTGTGCACCATTAAATTATTATTATATCTGTTCCAACCCTCTCCCATTCAACTGCAAAAATCACCAATTCGACCCTTGGGGAAATGGCACTATTTCTTCTCCCAATGCAATTAAATTGAGTAAAAATACTTCAAATGCTCAGGTACAGTACATGAAACTTTTAAAATACATCCATGGCAGTCCATTAATCACAGATGCATCATAGAATCATCCATTCATTCGAAATCATCGGCATTACATTGATTCACAACAAGGTAGTGGGGAAATGGCACCGTTCTTTCATTAAAATTGAGATTTATACATTTCTAATTGGAATTTCGACCTGAAACTTTCTGGAGATGAATAAAAGAGTATTTAATTCATATTACAAAATAAATGGGGCATTATAAGCTCCCCCAAAGAGTACAATAGCTCACCAAAAATGCCCTCCCTCAAGGATCAAGAATATGCCATCAAAACTGGAAATGGTTGAAGGAGTGAGCTGCAATAGAAGAAACCATGATCTGCCCTGTAGCTTACACATGCAAATAAAGACTCCATTAAAGATCCAAATGAAAGGTTTGAATGGCCTTTCCAATTACCAACTTGGATGGGAATCTTTCACCCTCGAAATTGGCTAAGGCAAGAAACTAGTCATTCACTAGCTCTCCCTCTTCACAAATGCAATTGCAAATTCTACAAATGATCAAAAGTTGGTTTCATTCTTTGTTATTGAAATTTATAAAGTTCTAATGTCCTCCATGGGTTGAATTCCTTCCAAGAGACTCATGCCAACTCAAGTTGGGATAGATTCCAAAGAACGCCACTTGTACAACAATTCCTAGTCTCCCACTTCCACCAAATCACATGTGGAAGTATATTAGCTGCCCTAACACCCTTGAGCGCCCTCTTGGAGTCTATTTTTAGCCCTGACATGTCATATATGTCATATGTCAGCCTTCAGGTCTAATTTGTTTCATAGGTGTCATAGCATCTTCATCATCGTTGTCATAGAGCTAGGGAATCTAGCCCAAGTGTCTCACTAGCTCCAAATTGCCTCTTCCTCTTCCATGGGAATTACTCTTCCTCTATATTTCGACCTTGGATGAGTCATGCCATGAATAATACCTTTTGGACTTCTCCAAGTATGTTACCATTCACCTTGAATTCGAATTGGTGAGAGAATGATGCCAAGTGTAGTGGGGAAATATAGCCATATGTGGGTCCCACTTCCTCCATGTGTCTTCATGATGAAATGCCACTTTGATTTTCACTTGTATATATTTATTTATCTCCTTTATTAAATATTTATTCCATCCTAATGTTCGAACATAATTTATTATCCCCATTATTCACAATCCCAAAGCTTCCACCCCAAACCTAGGAAACTAGTAATTTCCCTCCTTGGCAATTATTTGACCTTTAGCATCAATTTGAAAAACACTAATGAATATGGCCATTGTGACCCAATGCCAATTTTGGGACATGACAGTCAACTTTGGAAAATCATCCACCGGGCACTTGTGGCTAGCGTTCCCGGCCGGAACCTACCTAGACACACTTGCATGACTCCCTAGAACCCGGTTTTGTTGCATGGTTGGAGTTCTATGCCCCGGACAGGTATCCAGTAGGTGTCCCTAAAGGCCTTTTGGATGCGAGACGGAACGAGCCATAGAATGAAGACCGTGGCTCGGATCGATGAACCGTAGACTCCGTTAGATTCAGGATGCCGAGACAGTTCTAGGGGTGCCCCTCCCATCTGGTTCAGTGGCCCCGTTGTCATCTTGTACGTCCATGTTGGAAACTATGGTTTTGCTCAGTGAGGGAGTGTGCAATTTTTGCACATGGGGGTCAACTTTGGAAAATCATCCATCGGGCACTTGTGGTGATGATGATGATGATGGTGATGATGATGAAGACGCTGATGATGATGGTGATGGTGATGGTGATGATGATGAAGACGTGTACTTGTGTGACGTGACAAACCCTTCTAATAGTGATCCTATCCCACTTGGAGTCCAAATAAACCCTATTGAGGGTACGTGTGGTGGGTCACGGATTCTAGGGCTAGATTAGGTTAATAGGGTTACATTAGGTTTCTAGGATTCTACATTAGTTTCTGAGGGTTAGATTAGTGTTTCTAGGGTTAGTTTAGCTTTCTAGGATTTCTAGGACTAGATTATGTTTCTAGGATTCTAGATTAATTTATGAGGGTTAGATTAGTGTTTCTAGGGTTAGTTTAGCTTTCTAGCATTTCTAGGGCTAGATTATGTTTGTAGGGTTATATTAGTGCTTCTAGGGTTAATCATGCATGAATAAACAATCACATGGCTATAAATCAGAACTTAATCATAACCCAGACATCAAATAAACGATATAGATAACGATATCAAATAAACTATCTAACATGAATAACATTAATCATGCATGAATAAACAATCACATGGCTATACTATGTACCTCAATAAATTAGGCCTTCTGGATCCTCTCGATTTTTTATTGTCTCGAACAACCTCTCATGCTTCGCATGAGGTAGTAAGTAGCATACCTTGTTTGATGACTTCATTGACATTGTCTGTAGTTGGATGTTTGTACCCACGATCAATTCAATAAAGTGATACACCCGTGACCCTGATCTATAATTTGTGTATGTGTAGCCATTGCTCTTTGGTCCCTTTCCAATCCACTATAAGATATTCCCCCTGAACAACCATCGAGCCAGTCGAAAATGTAATGCCTTCACTATCCGTTAATGATGTGAGGAGGGTTTGCTTCCCCTGGATGCATCGTGCCAACCAATAATTTGTCCCAATTGCACTATATGTCGGGGCGACAACTGTGTATATGTGTCCTGCAAAAATGCATTTTAAGGTCATATTCCAACAAGTAGTGGTTTGATAACTTGGATAATTACATAAACAAGGAGGGAACCGGGATATGCATGCAGAAATGTTTACATGGTTGTACAAGATCAGATATATGATCATATTCATTCGAAATAGAGGACTGGCCTTCCTCTAACTGGATTGTTTCAGCAACTGCACGTGGGTCCACTGCAAGTGATACATGATCCCATTCATCAACCCAATCCATTGATTCACACTCATCCCACTCACAACTTTTGCAAGACCCACAAAAGCAAGCAAGTTTTCGCGTCCATATTTCAAATAAGGGGTTGTTTGATCTTCGAACCGAATGAAATCCACGAGCACCTTGCACAGTACTAAAACTATAAGAACGCGATCGATCTATATCAACTACATTCAAGAAATTTCTGACAACATGTCCTCTACCTGTTGGTATGTGTTGCTATGTGGTTTGATCTAACATTTTTTCTTTTCACCATCGAACTGTAAATTCGGCATTCCGAATATGAGGGACTCCCATGCACCTCATCTCCTCCCTTCGTAGGGCAGTTTTGAGACATGCTCCAGCCTCGCCGTGCTCTCCATTTCCATGCCTGGTCTCAAAATAGTTCCATACATGCAGCACATCATAAGTCTTGTGCAAAATACTCAACCACTGGAAAACACGTGCATTTTTGAACTGGCCTCCACAACCATCTGACCATATCCAATGTTGATACATCTGTATACCTCTCTCCTTCAGCTGATCATAGAAACTTTTGAAGCAATGTTGCACATAATGCAGGTCGTGGCACCTGTCGTCACTGATGTAGAAGTTGGTCTCTTTCAATATTATCCTCATGTCGTTGCTGCTCTCTGGCGCGTGCGTGTATGTGATATGGACCATTATGCTAACTTGGTTTGAATGGTAGTATTGACTTTGAATCTCATTCTGTAGCTGTAGGGTGTAGTTTTCTGCAAAGTCCACAACCGACAATATTGTGCCCTTGGGAAAGGTGTCCCTGCACTGTCTGTACTGTTCATCCTGCCATCGTGCAACATGGACGTGCTGTACATAATGCTCGGTCTTTTGGTAGAATTCCTTCATGAATTTGCAAATTTGTACGTGGTGCCACAAAACCAAGGGCATTAATACAACCTGACATTTTCAATCTGAATATATATGTACACATTCAACCTGTACAGTATGAAAGTATGCAAACTTAGATTACCTGTGACTTCACCATTGCAATTTTTTTGCTTTCCTTCGAACTAGCTACTTGATATGTTATGTACTGGAAGTTCTGCATTTCTACTGACATCCTCCCAAATTCGTGCTCCGCGGTTGCGTGGATGCAGTGGCTCAATAATGCAAATCCACTGCAACTGGAACATGTCCCATATAAACATGATCTTTTATAATATTTTTGTCCTTCAGGCCTTCGACACATTATGCTATGTATAAATTCTCTGGATGCATTCGGTGGTTGTAACGAAGGGAAATCCTGCATAATGTTAGTATGCAAACCAAAAAATGTATTTCTATATGTATCATAATAGTACTCAAATTCTACATGGTATCTACAACAACATGTATTGCGACCAATGCAAATTCTAACATACTAGGGTTTGCATTTTTCGAAGGACCTTTGGCCCAAGTTCAATTGTGTGTGCTCATTCCTGAACCTCTCATAGAGTTCTGTTTGTGTCGTGTCAAGGAAGTGCTTGACATGGGGTTCACCCCCCCTAACAACTTTTCTCAACTTTAAAACAACTCTTTGAGTCGATGACAGTCTAGTGTTATCATGCCAAAACTTTTGTACTAGTTCTTTAACAACATCAATGAGCTTCATGTCTGAACGAGGTAACCTACCAACAAAGGCCCAACAATCTTTTTGGCCTGGGGTCTCAAGTTTTTCTCTAATGGAAGAATACTTTTGAAGAGTATTTCTATCTACTTTAAATATTTTACATGTGCGTGATAGTAGGCAACGTTGCCTTGTGGATTTGTCTACAATCGATTCCGACATTACACGACGGGCCGCATTAAAATCTTTTGTACGAGAAGTTTTTCCAATCAAATTAAATGTAGATTGTAGATTTCTAACAACATGATTGTTGGCCTCTGAACTTCTAACTACCTTTATGCCCAAAATTCACCTAACATGAGCTAGACAATGTGATTTTAACAAAGCAAGAAACAATTGACATTTTGCTGCATCGGTTTTGGATTCAAAAAAACTTTGGTTATCTTGTTACAATGGAAATCAATAGTGCGTTTGGGCATCTTACCTTCAAATCCTGAAAATGAACTTTCATCCACATGAATACATCTGGGAGTTCTTCGTCATCCGGTTGATAGTCGAGGCAAGGGAGTCGGCAAGGAAGTACGAGTCTCGTCAACGGTTTGTTGTGGCCCTTCATTCACAAATTGGTCCTGCAATGGAGTGTGTTCGCCAGGTGTGTGCTCTTCTTGGGGAGGTTGCCAGTTAAGAACTTGTTCAACATCCATCCCTTCATACTCGACATCAGAAAAGATTTGATTGACTTCAACCACTTCATCATTGCTTGTTGATGGATCTAAGGCACTAACATTTTGATTTCTATGGTTTTTCATGTACAATCTGGCATTTTCTCTTATCTCATGGGTCTTTTCAGGGGGTGGTTGTGTCCTTCTAGACTTTCTTTTATTATTACGTCTGTTGCCCATATTCAATGCGTTTTTTGGAAAAACAAAAATATGACCCCTGCAAGAATGAACAACAAACAAGATATTAAAACTCGATGTGCATGATTATTAAAGCTCGATGTAGCAATTGATTATGTACAACAACATCTAGTGAGAATGTTTTCATATAATCTTAAAAGCTATTGGGAATGCCCTACATATAAAGTTACAACATCACCTCTAGGAACTCAGTAGGATGGTATTGGATGGTGGTATGGGATGTTGGTAGGAGAAAATTCCCTACAAGGGAGAAGCTCACACTCGCTTCATTTTCATGGTATGGATGAGGGAAAATAGCCCCAAAAGACTAAGAGTTTTCAATTGTTTAGGTGTTTGTGTGAGTTGTTGTAGTGAAACCATGAGGAATTCAACAAATGTTTGTCTACTAGATGGAGGAATGTGATTATGAAATGTTATTGGTGGTGATGCAAGTAATTTTTTTTTATTATCTTCGTGAAAGGTTGAAATCATTGCTTGGTGCATGTTGTAGTTTTTTTTTTTGGTAAGATGTTTTTATGGTCTATGTTGAAGATTAAGAAGACTAAACTAGATCTATCATACAATTCATGAGGAAAAACCAAAATAGATGCCATTCAAACAAGTGAATGAAGACTAAATTACATTTAAAAAGATAAAATTATCACCATACCTCAAGGATTATGATTGCTCTTTGCTTCAAATGTCAAATGCTCTTTTGATGTGTCCACTATATGTAAGAAGACTTCATCATATTTGTCATCATCATCTTCATTAGTCACCATCATCACAATCTTCATCATCATCATCATCATCATTGTCATCATATGATCATGGTCATGATCATCACTGTCTTCGTCATCATAGTAGTCATCTTCGCCTTTGTCATCATACTCGTCATCGCCATCTTCCTCATAATCATCACCATCATTGACATCTTCGTCATCATCTTCGTATCATAATCATCATCATCATCACCATCATCATCATCATCATCTTCATGATGACGATGATGATGATGATGATAATGATGATGAAGATGTTGTTGAAGATGATGACGAATATGTAGCACATCATCATCATCATCTTCGTTGTGATGATGATGATGATGGTGGTGGTGATGATAGCTTATTATAGAAAACATTTTTTGGAATTCAAATCTCAATACTTTTATGAATATAACATGAACTGCAAGATTTTGATTTTCTCTTTTGCAAACAAACTTCACCACAAAAAGCATTGCCACCTCGTGGCTCTTGTTTTCTTTAGTGTTAATAGAAATGAATCTCATGTAACTTTAAGGATTTTTATTAGTTATGTAACAAATTTGAGATTTATTCTTATAACAATGACGATAGGCATAGTTTTGCCACAAATCTGAATTTATTTTTATAATAATGATAATAATATAAAATTAATTAATTTTTATAATGTAAAGATTTAAATCTTAGTTTTATTTTATTTTAATTTTTAAAATGTAATTTTGGTTTTGATTCTTCTTAATTCTTATATATATATAGATATATATATAATTTTTTTCTATTTAAATTATTATGTCCCCGAAGGGGATCATATATGGATCAGCCAGTTCTTATTAATTTGGGCCTACACTCTAAAATTTGTTGTTGTGACTATAGTTTTGCAATAGTTTAAAATATTTATTATATTGAATCAATTTATTAAAAATGATTTTTTGCAAATCTTATTGGTGCAGCAAGGTGACGTAGTCCATGTTTTTTGGTTCCCAGGAGGGGGTTGCGGGATGATGTAAGGTGCAGGACCTGCACAGTGGACACATGCACGCTCCAAGCAGGGCATGTTGACGTCACAGGACAAACAAGGTGTAAGCTCCAAGGCACTCAGTTCTTAGAAAGGCATGTCTGCCCTGCGCAGCTCAGAGGACTTCCTCAAGCATGGTGCATGCTCCAAGACACTTAGTTCTTCGAGAGGTACTGTGAGATGGATTGTCATGATTTTGTGGTTTGGAAGGATTTCAGATGATTACACATTGAATTATTGTGATTATTTTGTATGGGTATTGCCGCCCATCGAACCTACAGCTCAAAATTAACACCATGGCGTCTGAATTTGTGTCAAAGGTCACATCATATTTGACATTTTCGTATGATGGACGAGCAAGGATGACAGGCTAGTACAGAGAGCGAGCTAGGCTAAAATTTACAGAAGGGATGTTGCAGAGGTTGAGTTCTTGGTGTTATTATTCTATATATTCTGTTTCTGTGCTGCAAATTCAGCAATGGCCTCTCTGGTTGGGATGTCATCCGGAAGTGCAGGCAAGCTGTCTTCCATCATAGATACAATTCTCCTCAATATACTGAATGTACTTTCTCCTCGCCTTCTGACCATTCCGGATTAGATGATGACTTGAAGCAACCCAGCTATCTCAATTCCTGAGATCTCTGACCAATTTATTTCATGGAGAATAGATGCTGTTGATATTTTCATAGACGTGTTCACACTAACCATTTCTTACCTTGATTTCAAGAGGCGACTGTCAAGATGAACGATCATAAAGTATCATTTCATATAACTCTGATTTTCTCAACTACAATGCCAATAAGAGTCAAGCATATGCGCCAGATGTTGGGATTCAAGAAATAATGGAGGCATAGGTCGGCCCAATCATTTGCCAATTTCCCCAGTTTCCTTGTATCTGTCGATTCAGGTGCAGTATATTATAAACTGCTGTGTTTTTTATTTGGCTTCTACCATTCATTATGCTAGTAAAATAGTAGCGCAACCAATGTTTGATATATGTCTCTAACCTATATCAAACTCTCAGGCTGTTTGAGTCATCCAAAATGATTTCAAAATGGAAAAGCTATTAATTCAATTGTGTCTATGGTTAAATGATATTTATGCTTAAATAATATTCATCATATATGCTATAGAAAACCAATGAGTTTGTTAAGCATTTGTTTAGAGAGGTTGTTCATATTCTCCACAGAAAATTAGATGTAACAGTCACATTTGTTCAATGGATTATGCACTCTGTAAAAACCATATTGTTCTTTGGATGAAATATATAGAAATATGTTGTCTATTAGCGATGTGGAAATAATGTAGAGAGAAGGTGCACAGAAATAGAGTTGATTATTTCATCCGCATAAGAGTAGTATCATTCGAATAAGAGTAGTATCATTCGAAAAGGTTCAAATCTTAACATGGTTAGAGTAAGAGTATTGTGATGTTTTCACTAAATTTATATATAATTGATGCAAAACCATTAATAATCTCTTAATCAGTAATACACTGCAAACAAATGATCAATAAATTCTATCAGAATTATATAACTAAGGTGGATTTGGAATTGATTGTAATTTCGATGCACGACATTGTTTACAATGTCAAAATTATTTAATAGATTTATTAAGTGGTCCAAGACACGATTAAGGAATTAATTTAAGATATTAGATGCTAAATGTTTTTTGTTGTTGTATAGCATGGTAGAGGAGATAACATAATAGCTAATTTAAATTTATTGCATTGCAATTAATTTTAAAAAATCATCTTCATAATATAAAATAAAATAATTAAATTTAATATAAATTCATTCTCAATTTGAATTTATCAATAATTATTTTTATTACTAAGAATTGATTTTACCTCTCCAAAGATTATATTTTTTGAATATATAATAAATCCAATCACGAACTTGGCCAAGCCCTCACTCAAGTTCTTTCTTGTCCATCAGCAAGCGTGGAGCAAAGATATTTTCATTTTTCATTATTCTGGCACCTCCATCTTCAACAACACCTCCTTGCTTCAACTCCAATTGGATTTCAATAGTTTCTGTACTTTAGCTGCCAGCGATGACATTTCAACATTGATGTTTGATGAATGAGGAATAAAGTGCCAATGAAACAATATGCCTTAATGAAGAGAATTCAAAAGATGATTAATGAAGTGAATTCAAAAGATGCTCAAGGAAAGCCCACTCTGCAGGTGGATGATGAAGACAAAGATGATAATGAATTTAATGGTGAAGTAGTGACATATATAGCTGAAATTGCATATGAAATATTTGAAGAAACACAAGAAATATATGAAGAATGAAGAGGAGATCGTTTGTTGCTAATCTACATTGTTTTTTGCTGGAGAGTTTTTGTGTACAATTGCATATTCCATCTTTAATTATTGGGTAGCATCCATACTTTGTTCTATTATAATAACATACCGAGTGTGCTTAGCCTCCTTAATTTCTATAGATTCTAGAGTAATGATTATGTTCTCCTAAACTTCTTCATATCCATGAAATTTTGCTCGTCTACTTGATCAATCATGAGAAGCACATCCAAGTATTATTATTGTCATTATTGTAGAAATTGATTGCATATATAAGTATTTGAATCTTTGTGATCATTAAGCATAAATAAAGTTATGTTTTAGCTTTGATTTGGAGTTAGAAGTGGTTAAAATGTTAAAGAATAGCCTTGCAGCGAAGAAAATTGTCCATCTCAATTATCTGTCTATAACAATATTTGGAGCTTACTTTGTTAAATGTGTAGCTCGAGAAATTTGATTGGAATGGAAAATTGATTACAATTGTCACTTTTTGGTTTTGCATTTTTGTTTCGGGGAAATGACAACTCTACGCTCTACGTGACATGAGAAGCCAATTCCTATCTTTTAGAAACAACATTGCAATCTTTATTTGCAAATGGATAATTTGCGATACGTGTTCCGATAATGCTATTTGTTCAAGCTTTTCACTCCAATTGCAAAAAACTAGCAACTAGGTGGCAATGTTGGGGACATTGCCACCTCGTGGATCTTGTTAATGTTACATGTGTGACACAATATTCTAGATGTATTTAATTATATTGCATACCTACACCTACTTACTTTGTGTGGAATGTTTTACAAATAAAATATTACATTAGACTAATATATAAAAATCAATTTTACCATATATTCAATGTGAGACTATAAAATTTAATATGAATCTATTCAGTAATTATATTTACACATTTTTTGTTGTTATAATTTTTAAATTTGTTTTTTTTCTCAAGCATAAAAAAATGTTTCTTGTTATTCCATAGAATCAAAGACTACATAGACCAACTATGCATTTTGGATTCCTACAATGAGGAATCAACTAAAGGACATAAACATATTCCAACATACTACAATACTTCCAACAAAAGTTTGATATCAAAATCCACAACTAGAGAAACAAAATAGCATACATCCCCAACCAAATGATAGTGAGTCTAAGCCCCCAAAAAACATAAAGATTGGCATCCGAGAAACATAATGAATAATTCAAAAAGAGCCCACAGTCCTTAAAAGAGAGACTTCCTTCCAAATATTCTTCAATATGAAGAATCCCTTCTTCAGTTCCCAAAGCAACTTTGGAGAGATTGTTTGCAACCACATTGTATTCTTTATAGATGTGATCAATATTGAAATATGAAAATGCACACAAGAGGTTAGAAATCCTTGCACACCAATGTGCTAAAGAGAGAACCTGAACCTTAAAGAGTTTCTAACCCAGTTGACAATGACTAAAGAGCCACCCAAAATATGCAAAGAATCTATGCCCACAAAAGTTGCAAATTTAAGTAATGTCCATAAATCCATAATCTCTTCTTTTGAATTTGTGCCTAAACCACAATTCATCCACAAATTTAAATTGTGATATTCATTTATTTGTAAGAAAATTCCAGCACCAGACATACCCTTTTGAGCAGCCCGATAAAAAAAACTTGTAGAAAACTTCAAAGTAGGAGCTTTAGGTACCTTTCTTACTTTCTTCTTAATATCCATAGAAGCATAATCTTTGTACAAACTAATAATTCTAACACAACTGGATGAAATGTTCAATTTTTTATCTTCAAAAATATAAAAGTTCCTCGACTTCCAGATGTCCCAGCAAATGAAAACATGTAACATTTTATGCTCATGATGTTTCCTAACCTAGTGTGCCAGATTATCTTCCATTGAAAGAGATCCCTACTCCTATGGAAGATTGAGATCAGAAGAGACAACCCACCATACCTTCCTGCTATATGGAAAATGAACAAATATGTGTTTAACAGATTCACCATCTTGCTTACAAAGAAAACAAATGTTAGGTCCATTCCAACCCGTTCTAAGAAGGTGATCCCAAGTTAGGATACAATTTTCACATACAATCCAAAATAAACATTTGAGCTTTAAAGGCATGTTCCGCTTCCAAGTTTCCTGTACCACCACCTAGAAACAAAATTTGAGAGGCAATTTGAAAGTTCTGAATAAGTAGCTTTAGCATAAACTTGTCTAGTGGCATAATTTGAGGAATAAACCAATTCATTTTCTATATCCCTGAGTCTAATACTAGCTTCGTTCAATGAGAAAATATACCTGTTCCATTCTTCATCCCAAATCCTACCAAGGCCCAAGTCCTCAACAGTCAACCCATATGACTCAGCATGTCTCAACCATTGAAGCCTTTTAATATGAGCAAGAGCGTGAAAACCAAACTCAATGAGGTAATCCAAAATTTAAGAAGACAAAACATAATTATCTTCATTCCCAATGACAAGATCAGTTCTAATAAGAATCTATTGCCCATTACCAACTTTCCATGATAACCCCCTGCTGATCCAAGGAAAAGATCTAACAAATCCATTCCAAAAGTTTGACACATTGCTAATATTTTTTCCTAAACTCCTAATCCAACCTACATGATTGATTTTGAGATATTTGGAATTTAAAACCTTAGACAAGAGACCAGAACCAAAGATGCCCCTCCACATGCTTTTCATACATAGGGAAGTACTAACCAATAGACATTCTTTATGTCCTAGCCCCCAATATCCTTTTTTTTTCCAATTTCTCCCAATTCACAAGATGCATTTTATCCCCATACAAGGAGCTTGACCAGATATTTAAATTTTTTCTTTCTAATTAGTTGCAGAATGCTTTGAGGAACCTGAGCAAGAGAAAACTAATAAATAGGGATACCAATCAGCACTGAGATGACCAATGTAAGTCTACCACCAAAAGATAGAAACTTGTAGGCGCAATTTCCAATTCTTTTCTCAATCTTATTAACCAACCACATCCAGTCTTTAATTCTATACTTTTTTGGTTTTAAGAAATAACCCAAGTATTTAATACCTTCATTCATTTCATTCACTTGGAAGGGGAGCAAAGTAGTAATCTGATCAATAATTTCATCATCAACTTTGTTATTGAGAAATACATATTTGGAAGGACTAATATCCATACACGAAGCATCACAAAATAAGGAAATGATCTTAGCAAATGAAAACCAATCCTCAACAGTACCAACACCAAACTTAATCACATCATCCACAAATAATAAATGGGTTATAAATAAAGTGGATGAAATTTTAATACCAACCAATTTGCTTTCATATTTAGTCACATAAATTAATTGACTTAAACATTCAATCACCAGAAGAAACATAAGTGGAGATAGTGGGTACCCCTGTCTCAAACCCCTTGAGATATTGAAAAATCTGGCAGGAGAGCCATTAATAAGCACAACAAAGCTAACAGAGGTAACAAAGGAAATGATCCAATTGACCACTGAGAGAGGAAGATAAATATGTAAAATAATAAGTTTGATGTAAATCCAATTGACTTTGTCATAAGCTTTAACTAGATCCATTTTCAAAGATAAGGCTTCCCAATTTTTTGCTTTAATAGTACGCAAAACTTGCTGAGTAACACCCACTGCATCCAAGATTTGTCTATTGCCTAAGAATCCAAATTGCTTGTTTGTCATCATCTTAACCAACTTTGGCTTGATTCTATTAGAAAGGATCTTCATAATGATTTTATAAATGGGATTACAAAGAGAAATAGGTCTAAAGTCAAAGAAATTCACAGTCTTACTACACTTAGGAATTAATGAGATAAAGGTACTATTAACATCTATTGAGGCAAATCCTTCAATCCTGGATTGTTCCATCGTATCTAACAGCTCTTCACCCATAATATCAAATAAAGCAATAAAAAGCTCCACATGTTAGCCATCAGGCCCATGGCTTTTATCTTTGGCCAAATGATTAAGGACATCTTCAATTTCCTTTATGGTGACAAGATCCCCAACTTTCTGCCCCTCTTTAGCAGGAAAAGAAGTATGGAAATGGCTAATCACCTCTAATTGAGAGACAATGTTGGAAACACCTAGATCCTTAAAATGACTAGAGAAGTGATTAAAGGTTGCTTGTTCTAGATCCTTTTGAGCTTGAATAAGGTTCCCATTCGTGGAGCTATAGAAAATGTTTCCACGCAGATGTTATACCTTCGACGAACATTCGTTTCTATAGAAACGAACCTCTGCTATAAGATCGTCTCTATAGACACGAATGTTCGTGACAGGTTTAGCATCTGCGTGGAAACATATAGAAGACGTGCGTTGATATAACGATGAATATTCGTGGCAGGTTTCAAGTTGAAGTAGATCTGAGAACTGTTGTATAGGTGACATGTGGCCACGATGAAGCGTGGATATTGCCACGACGGGGAATCTTCGTCTCTATATCCACGAACATTTCGCCACAAAAAAATGAAACCCATATCGTGGCAACAAGGACGAAAAATCGTGGCAATTACAAGAAAAAAACGTGGAAAATTTGACCAAATGTACTAGTGCTAGAGACCAAGGTTCAATATATTACTTTTACTTACATGTAACGTTACAAGATCTCCCTCATATTAAATTTCTTTCTACTTTATATTACATTTTATTAATGACCGACAATAATATTGACTTTTTACTTTTTATTACATTTTTTTAATGGCCGACAATAATATGACAAACGTTACATGTAACGTTACAAGATCTCCCTCATATTAGTACTTTTTACTTTTTATTACATTTTATTAATGGCCGACAATAATATGACAAACGTTACATGTAACGTTACAAGATCCCCCTCATATTAGTACTTTTTACTTTTTATTACATTTTATTAATGACCGACAATATTATGACAAATGTTACATCACGTTACAAGATCTCCCTCATAATGGGTTGTATAGCGCCTCTCGGCGCAATTACCAGATGTGTTAAATGTCCTATGTCATAAAATATATTTATAATTAAATTATTTTAAATCTAACATGGTATTTTAGCACGTGTTCTTTAAAATCATCAAGATCCATGTATGGAATGCATTGTTACTTGTTCTAGAGCAAGTTGTTAGAAGGATTCAATGTGTTTGATGCCTAATGTTCGTTGACGATGCTTGAGAGTGGTTCCAACCTCATTGGACTTCATATGCAAAAAGTAGAATTTTAGACCCCATCTAGAATTCAACATACTTAACAGCTTTCAAGCTTTGAGGATTGCAAGGTTTCCAATGGATTCTATCATGTATGAGGGTTTGGCATTGGCATGTAATCAACCACTTCAACCTCTCTATGTAGCTTGATGTTGGTGGTGCTTATTGTTGACCTCCTTTGTTATGGCCTTAACAAAATTGTACCTTCACTCAAGTGAAATCACTTATTAAGGAGGGGAAGCTTCTCTACCTTATTTTAACGCTTGGATTAGGAAGTTTTATCAAAACTACATAGGGTGTTGACTAATGTCCTTGGAGGACCAACTTCGAGATTTCAGGTAGAAGCAAGGGCTAGAGCCTAAGGGAGGGGGCACAAGGTGCTATTGATGAATCAAATCCCAATATATGCAAGGATTTTGATATGCAAGTATTTGTTGTAGCATGGCATTTTTTGTACTCTATAGGCCATTTAGCCTCTTTGTTTAGCTATATACATGAGAAGCTTTGCATTTTTATTTATAGCAGTTTGGATTCATAAGGATGCTTGATGTTCGTTGAGGATGCTTGAGAGTGGTTCCAACCTCGTTGAACTTCATATGCAAAAAGTAGAATTTCAGATCCCGTGTAGAATTCACATACTTAACAACTTTCAATCTTTTAGGATTGCAAGGTTTCCAATAGATTTTATCATGTATGAGGGTATGGTATTGGCATGCAATCAAGCATGTCAACCTCCCTATGTACCTTGTTTTTGGTGGTGCTTATTTTTTAGCTCCTCTATGTCGACCTTAACAAAAATGCACCCTTCACTCAAGTGAAATCACTTATTAAGCGTGGGAAGTTTCTCTACCTTATTTTAATCACTTGGATTACTGAAAGTTTCATCGAAACTGTAGGGTGTTGACTAATGTCCTTGGAGGACCAAATTTGAGATTCCGGGTAGAGGCAAGGGCTAGAACATAGAAGAGGGGGCACATAGTACTATTGATGAATAAAATCCCAGTATATGCAAGGATTTTGATATGTAAGTATTTGTTGTAGCATGAAGTTTTTTGGAGTCTATAGGCCATTTAGCCTCCTTGTTTATGTATTTTGGGGCAGATATGGAACCAATTGATGTTTTTTTTAAAGTTGTATGCACCCTTGCTACATACATAAGAAACTTTGCATATTTGTGTATAGTGGTTTGGATTCATAAGGATGATGATGAAAATATATGTAGAGTGAAAATGATTTAAATTTTATGAGTATTGGGATTTTTCTAATTCATAAACTAGGGTTTAAATTGTTTTAGGGAAAACAAATGAATGAAATTAGATATCTTAGAAGGAATTTTTTTATGAAATTACTGAGATGGAGGAGATGGATGCCTTCAGTGGAAGATGGTGCTTCTATGCTCCCTAATCGGGTTAGTGATTTGACCAAGTGGATGCCCGAAACACGATTGTCCGTGCTGCAGTGGAGGAAATGATGAATGAGGGACGAAATTGGAAAATAAAGCATATTTTGCAAATATCGTACTCATTTTGGTCTAACAAAAACGTGTGCACGTTCCCTTTGCTTATCCAGTGTGGCCTTCACCGTGGTAGGCTCGAGCTTGCACATTGCTAGAGGTAGTAAATGAGTATGTATTTTGGTTTTCAAAATTTGAGAGAGTTTTTTACATCTATGGCTGCATCTAACAGATCCTTCAACTTTGTGCTATACTCATTTTATATTTTAAAACATGAGGTGGACTAACAAATATGCTTTTCTTAAATTGCAAGAGGATGGGAAGTGTACTCTCCACATTGATTTAATAGTGGTTGTCCAAAAATAAACAATTAAAAAACAAACAAACTAGTAACTGGTACATGAATAACCACACAACATGTAATTACAATTACACAAAACAAGTAAAAAAATCTAAAAAAAAAAAACTAATAAAAAAAACTAAAAAAAAAAAACTAATAGCCAATACATAAATAACCACACAACATGTGATTACAATTACATAAGCAAAACAAGTAAAGATAACTAAAAAGAAAAAAACTAATAACTGATACATGAATAACCACACAACATGTGATTACAATTACACACGGAAAACAAGTAAAGATAACTCATTAATAACACTTCAATTGTAACTTATGAATATATTGATATTCAGAGAGTAAAAATGACTGTGATAACAGTAACTTTAACTTTAACTTTCCACTTTTATTCATCGTGTTCATCCGTAATAAGACATTGCGATCCTTACGATTCACGGAAATGACAGAATGTGATGGCTGCCAGTCCGGCCGATAATGAAAGATTTCACAACTCAGAGAACAATGGAATCTCGTCATTTGAAACGGCACGTGGTTTATGTACTTTCCGATCCTTCTGGTCTGGAGGATACCCTTCAACTTTAATCGAATAGATCTGTTGTTGTTTTCTATTTTTAATTCATTTTTAACTGCACTCATGTCAAATTTGTAAAAAACATAGGTCGTTTATTTGGCCTATACCTTTTGATTGGCTTACCTATTTCAAAAACATAAGAGAACCCGCACAAGAGCAGGAAAATACCTACAACCTTAAAAAAAAAAAGTATTTTGATTACTTTTAGACCATGATATGGTGGCTCAACACTTGACCATGTTGTTTTAGGGCTTCACTGACTTCGGTAATTTAAAAAAAATATAAAATTGACTTTTAAAATTTTGGAAAAATAGCCCTGCACAAGATTCTTCTGTTTCCTACGCCTCTACATATTTTTTTTCTTGTAAATTGAAAATTTACATAGAAAACAGGTGGCTCAACAAAAACATGTGTATTATGTTTGAGAAAAAAAATAACATACCAATCTTCAAATAATGATGTTTTGGGGTGGTTATACCACTTTTCCATAAATAAAAGTTATATATTCCGGAAGGTCATCCTTTTTTTCTACGTTTCATCTGTTTACACCTAATCCAAAAAAGTTTTGTAGGTACCTCTAATAATTCATTTTAATGATAATATGTTTGTTTTTCTAGAATGTCATTGCAACTAACTTGTCATAATTGGGTATCATTACCTTGCACCAGCCCTTCACCAAAATTATAAATATTACTAGTAGCATGAATAGTTTACATTATTTGTATCAAATTCTCTGTTTGCTTACACAGGCATATACTTTCCTTAATATGATCAACTGATCAATATATGATGTTCCTAATAGTTTTAAGAGTTTTAAGTATCGACATTTTTTTAGAGAGAATTTGAAGCTATAAATAATTTGTATTAGATTTTTATAATATATGTGAAGTTATAACAAAAGTTGTTGTATTCTCTTTCCAAAACTTAATGATAAATTTCAAATATTTTTATTCTCAATTTCATTGTTGTTAAATTTGAAGATGGACATGAACCTGAACTCATATTCAATACCTAGAAATTGAGAATTCTACTTTGCTTGCATTCTTGGCTCTGGGTTTAGGTGGGTTATACAATGTGGCTTTGCTTTTTTGCAATGAACAGTTTGATAGTTGAGAACACTCGAGCAGTGAAGGAATGAGTTCTATCTAGGTAGGGGCATATCATAAGCTTCAATTTTCAAGCAAATAGCTTATTACAGAAAACATCTTTTGGAATTCAAATCTCAATACTTTTGTGAATATAACATGAACTGCAAGATTTTGATTTTCTCTTTTGCAAACAAACTTCACCACAAAAAGCATTGCCACCTCATGGCTCTTTTTTCTTTAGTGTTAATAGAAATGAATCTCATGTAACTTTAAGGAGTTTTATTAGTTATGTAACAAATTTGAGATTTATTCTTATAACAATGACGATAGGCATAGTTTTGCCACAAATCTGAATTTATTTTTATAATAATGAAAATAATATAAAATTAATTAATTTTTATAATAATGATAATAATATAAAATTAATTAATTTTTATAATAATGATAATAATATAAAATTAATTAATTTTTATAATGTAAAGATTTAAATCTTCGTTTTATTTTATTTTAATTTTTAAAATGTAATTTTGGTTTTGATTCTTCTTAATTCTTATATATATATATATATATATATATATATATATATATAGATATATATATAATTTTTTTCTATTTAAATTATTAATGTTACATGTGTGACACATTATTCTAGATGTATTTAATTATATGGCATACCTACACCTACTTACTTTGTGTGGAATGTTTTACTTATAAAATATTATATTAGACTAATATATACAAATCAATTTTACCATATATTCAATATGAGACTATAAAATTTAATATGAATCTATTCAGTAATTATATTTACACATTTTTTGTTGTAATAATTTTTAAATTTGTTTTTTTCCTCAAGCATAAAAAAATGTTTCTTGTTATTCCATAGAATCAAAGAGTACATAGACCAACTATGCATTTTGGATTCCTACAATGAGGAATCAACTAAAGGACATAAACATATTCCAACATACTACAATACTGCCAACAAAAGTTTGATATCAAAATCCACAACTAGAGCAACAAAATAGCATACATCCCCAACCAAATGATAGTGAGTCTAAGCCCCCCAAAAACATAAGGATTGGCATCCGAGAAACATAATGAATAATTCAAAAAGATCCCATAGTCCTTAAAAGAGAGACTTCCTTCCAAATATTCTTCAATATGAAGAATCCCTTCTTCAGTTCCCAAAGCAACTTTGGAGAGATTGTCTGCAACCACATTGTATTCTTTATAGATGTGATCAATATTGAAATATGAAAATGCACACAAGAGGTCAGAAATCCTTGCACACCACTGTGCTAAAGAGAGAATCTGAATCTTAAAGAGTTTCTAACCCAGTTGACAATGACTAAAGAGCCACCCAAAATATGCAAAGAATCTATGCCCACAAAAGTTGCAAATTTAAGTAATGTCCATAAATCCATAATCTCTTCTTTTGAATTTGTGCCTAAACCACAATTCATCCACAATTTTAAATTGTGATATTCATTTATCTGCAAGAAAATTCCAGCACCAGACATACCCTTTTGAGCAGCCCGATCAAAAAAACTTGTAGCAAACTTCAAAGTAGGAGCTTTAGGTACCTTTCTTACTTTCTTCTTAATATCCATAGAAGCATAATCTTTGTACAAACTAATAATTCTAACACAATTGGATGAAATGTTCAATTTTTTATCTTCAAAAATATAAAAGTTCCTCGACTTCTAGATGTCCTAGCAAATTAAAACATGTAACATTTTATGCTCATGATGTTTCCTAACCCAGTGTGCCAGATTATCTTCCATTGAAAGAGATCCCTAGTCCCGTGGAAGATTGAGATCAGAAGAGACAACCCGCCATACCTTCCTGCTGTATGGAAAATGAACAAATATGTGATTAACAGATTCACTATCTTGCTTACAAAGAAAACAAATGTTAGGTCCATTCCAACCCATTCTAAGAAGGTTATCCCAAGTTAGGATACAATTTTCACATACAATCCAAAATAAACATTTGAGCTTTAAAGGCATGTTCTGCTTCCAAGTTCCCTGTACCACCACTTAGAAACAAAATTTGAGAGGCAATTTGAAAGTTCTGAATAAGTAGCTTTAGCATAAACTTGTCTAGTGGCATAATTTGAGGACTAAACCAATTCATCTTCTATATCCCTGAGTCTAATACTAGCTTCGTTCAATGAGAAAATATACCTGTTCCATTCTTCATCCCAAATCCTACCAATGCCCAAGTCCTCAACAGTCAACCCATATGACTCAGCATGTCTCAACCATTGAAACCTTTTAATATGAGCAAGAGCGTGAAAACCAAACTCAATGAGGTAATCCAAAATTTAAGAAGACAAAACATAATTATCTTCATTCCCAATGACAAGATCAGTTCTAATGAGAATCTATTGCCCATTACCAACTTTCCATGATAACCCCTTGCTGATCCAAGGAAAAGATCTAACAAATCCATTCCAAAAGTTCGACACATTGCTAATAGTTTTTCCTAAACTCATAATCCAACCTACATGATTGATTTTGAGATATTTGGAATTTAAAACCTCAGACAAGAGACCAGAACCAAAGATGCCCCTCCACATGCTTTTCATACAAAGGGAAGTACTAACCAATAGACATTCTTTATGTCCCAGCCCCCAATAGCCTTTTTTTTTCCAACTTCTCCCAATTCACAAGATGCATTTTATCCCCATACAAGGAGCTTGACCAGATATTTAAATTTTTTCTTTCTAATTAGTTGTAGAATGCTGTGAGGAACCTGAGCAAGAGAAAACTAATAAATAGGGATACCAATCAGCACTGAGCTGACCAATGGAAGTCTACCACCAAAAGATAGAAACATGTAGGCGCAATTTCCAATTCTTTTCTCAATCTTATTAACCAACCACATCCAGTCTTTAATTCTATACTTTTTTGGTTTTAAGAAATAACCCAAGTATTTAATACCTTCATTCATTTCATTCACTTGGAAGGGGAGCAAAGTAGTAATCTGATCAATAATTTCATCATCAACTTTGTTATTGAGAAATACATGTTTGGAAGGACTAATCTCCATACACGAAGCATCACAAAATAAGGAAATGATCTTAGCAAATGAAAACCAATCCTCAACAGTACCAACACCAAACATAATCACATCATCCACAAATAATAAATGGGTTATAAATAAAGTGGATGAAATTTTAATACCAACCAATTTGCTTTCATATTTAGTCACATAAATTAATCGAATTAAACATTCAATCACCAGAAGAAACATAAGTGGAGATAGTGGGTACCCCTGTCTCAAACCCCTTGAGATATTGAAAAATCTGGCAGGAGAGCCATTAATAAGCACAACAAAGCTAGTAGAGGTAACAAAGGAAATGATCCAATTGACCACTAAGAGAGGAAGATAAATATGTAAAAGAATAAGTTTGATGTAAATTCATTTGACTTTGTCATAAGCTTTAACTAGATCCATTTTCAAAGATAAGGCTTCCCAATTTTTTGCTTTAATAGTATGCAAAACTTGCTGAGTAACACCCACTGCATCCAAGATTTGTCTATTGCCTAATAATCCAAATTGCTCTTTTGTCATCATCTCAACCAACTTTGGCTTGATTCTATTAGAAAGGATCTTCATAATGATTTTATAAATGGGATTACAAAGAGAAATAGGTCTAAAGTCAAAGAAATTCACAGTCTTACTACACTTAGGAATTAATGAGATAAAGGTACTATTAACATCTACTGAGGCAAATCCTTCAATCCTGGATTGTTCCATCGTATCTAACAGCTCTTCACCCATAATATCAAATAAAGCAATAAAAAGCTCCACATGTTAGCCATCAGGCCCATGGATTTTATCTTTGGCCAAATGATTAAGGACATCTTCAATTTCCTTTATGGTGACAAGATCTCCAACTTTCTGCCCCTCTTTAGCAGGAAAAGAAGTAGGGAAATGGCTAATCACCTCTAATTGAGAGACAATGTTGGAAACACCTGGATCCTTAAAATGACTAGAGAAGTGATTAAAGGTTGTTTGTTCTAGATCCTTTTGAGCTTGAATAAGGTTCCCATTCGTGGAGCTATAGAAAATGTTTCCATGCAGATGCTATACCTTCGACGAACATTCGTCTCTATAGAAACGAACCTCTGATATAAGATCGTCTCTATAGACACGAATGTTCGTGACGGGTTTAGCATCTGCGTGGAAACATATAGAAGACGTGCGTCGATATAACGACGAATATTCGTGGCAAGTTTCAAGTTGAAGTAGATCTGAGAACTGTTGTATAGGTGACATGTGGCCACTATGAAGCGTGGATATTGCCACGACGGGGAATCTTCGTCTCTATATCCACAAACATTTCGCCACAAAAAAATGAAACCCATATCGTGGCAACAAGGACAAAAAATCGTGGCAATTACAATGAAAAAACGTGGAAAATTTGACCAAATGTGCTAGTGCTAGAGACCAAGGTTCAATATTATTACTTTTACTTACATGTAATGTTACAAGATCTCCCTCATATTAAATTACTTTTTACTTTATATTACATTTTATTAATGACCAACAATAATATCGACAAACGTTACATGTAACGTTACAAGATCTCCCTCATATTAGGACTTTTTACTTTTTATTACATTTTATTAATGGCCGACAATAATATGACAAGCATTACATGTAACGTTACAAGATCTCCCTCATATTAGTACTTTTTATTTTTATTACATTTTATTGATGGCCGACAATAATATGACAAACATTACATGTAACGTTACAAGATCCCCCTCATATTAGTACTTTTTACTTTTTATTACATTTTATTAATGATCGACAATAATATGAGAAACGTTACATCACGTTACAAGATATCCCTCATAATGGGTTGTATAGCGCCTCTCGGCGCAATTACCAGATGTGTTAAATGTCCTATGTCATAAAATATATTTATAATTAAATTATTTTAAATCTAACATGGTATTTTAGCACGTGTTCTTTAAAATCATCAAGATCCATGTATGGAATGCATTGTTACTTGTTCTAGATCAAGTTGTTAGAAGGATTCAATGTGTTTGATGCCTAATGTTCGTTGACGATGCTTGAGAGTGGTTCCAACCTCATTGGACTTCATATGCAAAAAGTAGAATTTTAGACCCCATCTATAATTCAACATACTTAACAGCTTTCAAGCTTTGAGGATTGCAAGGTTTCCAATGGATTCTATCATGTATGAGGGTTTGGCATTGGCATGTAATCAAGCACTTCAACCTCTCTATGTAGCTTGATGTTGGTGGTGCTTATTGTTGACCTCCTTTGTTATGGCCTTAACAAAATTGTACCTTCACTCAAGTGAAATCACTTATTAAGCAGGGGAAGCTTCTCTACCTTATTTTAACGCTTGGATTAGGAAGTTTTATCAAAACTACATAGGGTGTTGACTAATGTCCTTGGAGGACCAACTTCGAGATTTCAGGTAGAAGCAAGGGCTAGAGCCTAAGGGAGGGGGCACAAGGTGCTATTGATGAATCAAATCCCAATATATGCAAGGATTTTGATATGCAATTATTTGTTGTAGCATGGCATTTTTTGTACTTTATAGGCCATTAAGCCTCTTTGTTTAGCTATATACATGAGAAGCTTTGCATGTTTATTTATAGCAGTTTGGATTCATAAGGATGCTTGATGTTCGTTGAGGATGCTTGAGAGTGGTTCCAACCTCGTTGAACTTCATATGCAAAAAGTAGAATTTTAGATCCCGTGTAGAATTCACATACTTAACAACTTTCAATCTTTTAGGATTGCAAGGTTTCCAATAGATTTTATCATGTATGAGGGTATGGTATTGGCATGCAATCAAGCATGTCAACCTCCCTATGTACCTTGTTGTTGGTGGTGCTTATTTTTGAGCTCCTCTAGGTCGACCTTAACAAAAATGCACCCTTCACTCAAGTGAAATCACTTATTAAGCGTGGGAAGTTTCTCTACCTTATTTTAATCACTTGGATTACTGAAAGTTTCATCGAAACTGTAGGGTGTTGACTAATGTCCTTGGAGGACCAAATTTGAGATTCTGGGTAGAGGCAAGGGCTAGAACATAGAAGAGGGGGCACATAGTACTATTGAAGAATAAAATCCCAGTATATGCAAGGATTTTGATATGTAAGTATTTGTTGTAGCATGAAGTTTTTTGGAGTCTATAGGCCATTTAGCCTCTTTGTTTATGTATTTTGGGGCAGATATGGAACCAATTGATGTTTTTTTTAAAGTTGTATGCACCCTTGCTACATACATAAGAAACTTTGCATATTTGTGTATAGTGGTTTGGATTCATAAGGATGATGATGAAAATATATGTAGAGTGAAAATGATTTAAATTTTATGAGTATTGGGATTTTTCTAATTCATAAACTAGGGTTTAAATTGTTTTAGGGAAAACAAATGAATGAAATTAGATATCTTAGAAGGAATTTTTTTATGAAATTACTGAGATGGAGGAGATGGATGCCTTCAATGGAAGATGGTGCTTCTATGCTCCCTAATCGCATTAGTGATTTGACCAAGTGGATGCCCGAAACTCGATTGTTCGTGCTGCAGTGGAGGAAATGATGAATGAGGGACGAAATTGGAAAATAAAGCATATTTTGCAAATATCGTACTCATTTTGGTCTAACAAAAAAGTGTACGCGTTCCCTTTGCTTATCCCATGTGGCCTTCACCGTGGTAGGCTCGAGCTTGCACATTGCTAGAGGTAGTAAATGAGTATGTATTTTGGTTTTCAAAATTTGAGAGAGTTTTTTACATCTATGGCTACATCTAACAAATCCTTCAACTTTGTGCTATACCCATTTTATATTTTAAAACATGAGGTGGACTAACAAGTATGCTTTTCTTAAATTGCAAGAAGATGGGAAGTGTACTCTCCACATTGATTTAATAGTGGTTGTCCAAAAATAAACAATTAAAAAAAAAAAACTAATAACTGATACATGAATAACCACACATGTAATTACAATTACACACGAAAAACAAGTAAAAAAAACTAAAAAAAAAAACTAATAACTAATACATGAATAACCACACAACATGTGATTACAATTACACAAGCAAAACAAGTAACAATAACTAAAAAGAAAAAAACTAATAACTGATACATAAATAACCACACAACATGTGATTACAATTATACACGGAAAACAAGTAAAGATAACTCATTAATAACACTTCAATTGTAACTTATGGATATATTGATATTCAGAGAGTAAAAATGACTTTGATAACAGTAACTTTAACTTTAACTTTCCACTTTTATTCATCGTGTTCATCCGTAATAAGACATTGCGATCCTTACGATTCACGGAAATGACAGAATGTGATGGCTGCCAGTCCGGCCGATAATGAAAGATTTCACAACTCAGAGAACAATGGAATCTCGTCATTTGAAACGGCACGTGGTTTATGTACTTTCCGATCCTTCTGGTCTGGAGGATACCCTTCAACTTTAATCGAATATGAAACATGAAACTCTTCCCATGTTTGACAACTCTTCCTATGTTTGACTGATGGCCATATACGACAACGTAATGCGCTCCTTTTAATGGCAGAAATAAAAAGTGTAAAGATAGATGATGTGTCATCCATTTCCATTGCAATTCTATTTCATCTCAGACAGACATATTTCCAATTCATTACCTAATTTGCTTTCTTGCTGCCACTCCTATTGTTGGAGGGCGCTGCATGTTTGTCATGATCAGATCGAATAATGAAAACTATTGTATGCTACCAAATCGAATGATGAGGACCAGATAATGTGGGGAATAGACCTTCATATCTTACAAATTTTGCCAAAGGAATAAAATTCTAATATTAATTTGCGAGATTTTGGGAGATATCTTCTGGCTTGGATGATTGGTTGATGGTTTGGGACTTCCCATCATCCATGATATATGGAAAAGTTTGTTGAAATTTCCCATGAATGTTTAGCCTTCCTTAATTCCTTCAAAATAACAAGAACATAGATTTTTCACTTAAAAAAGAAGTAATACGAGAAAAAATAACCCTTGTATGATTATTTGCTAATACTTTAAAGAGACTCACAGTTTAAAGGAAGTATCGTAGCACTGAGTACCAGTGATATTTTTCCATACAGACCCACAAATAACTTTACAAAAGTTGAGCAAAGTTGTTGTGGAATGACAGTTACTAGGGTCAATAAAAAAGCTGCCCTAAAAGCACTTAGTTCAAGTTAGTGGACTTTAGTTTAAGTAAATTGCAATGAGAAAATGTCTACACAAAAAAACATAATATCTATAAATCTAAAATTATAGATATTTATATAAACCTGGCACAGGTACAGTTGGTTAACAGCTTACTCACCCGTCTATATTTACTGCCTGGTTGGTTTGCTTGTAGTTTGCGTCACCGCCTGCTTCATCCAATTCTTTCCAAAACCTTGCTTCATTCAATTAAATATTTTAATTATAAATAGTGTAACTTTTCTATAAAAAAATGGGATGATACATTGAGAATCGGGTACAATATAAATGTATTGTACAACAACATTGCAGCGATGGACAAGCGTGCCAGCCGGATAGGTCAATCGAACTCAACTATTAAAATGAAATGAAAGAACAAAGATTACAACTATGGACAAGCGTGCCAGCCAGTTGGGTGCAACCGAACGGAAGTGGAACTATCAAAATTAATTGAAAGAACAAAGATCAGCCATGGACAAGCGTGCCAGCCAGTTAGGTACAGTTGAACTGAACTATGAAAATTAAATGGAAAAAAACAGGATTGCAATTTGCAGCCATTGACAAGCGTGCCAGGCAGTTAGGTATATTCGAACTGAACTGTGGAAATTAAATGAAAGGAAATAATGCAGGCATGGACAAGTATGGCCGCCAGATTGGTACATTCCAAGTGAACTATTCAAATTAAATGAAAGAGCAATTTAATATAAACAATGCCCAGAGTCTTTACCTTTGTAATTTAGTGTAAAATGCGTTATGGAATTTGCAGTCAACTTGGGCGCTCAGGGGTACGTCATAAAACGCGTCCATCGTTAAATGGACAAATATCTCTTTCTATAATGGCCACTTCTCCACTCTGGCTCTGCATCAATATCAGCCGTTCATTAATTCCCGCAGCATGTGCAGGTGGCTTGATTGTAGACATGTGCTTGCACCCCCATATACTGTTGGCTAAACAAAACACATCAATTTACGATGGAACCGGCCACCACCAGAAACTGAGTCGTAGAAGGATACACATTTATATATAGTGCACTATCCTCATTGCAGATCCGAACGAATAAGTCTTCTGCGTTTATTTAAGTCCTCCGTTTGAGATCTCATCGATTCTCAGACTTTCAAAGAGGTAAAGCTCTTTTAACTTTTATTCACAGCTGAGCCACTGTTCTGAGTAATAATTCCAGTGGTTGTTCTGATTGCTACTAAATATTGATATATTGTTGCAGATCGATGGAACTGGTAAAGAGCATTGCAATGGTCTCATTGTTGACATTCATCTGGTTATTAACTGGAGCTCATGGATTTGGCAGCTGGGAGTCGGCTCATGCAACATTCTACGGTGGCAGTGATGCTTCTGGGACAATGGGTAATTATATTTTAGAATTTCGCATCTTTTGCTCTATTGCATATACATCACTATACTTTTGTATCAATTAGCTGGATCTCCTTAAATTGGTCGAATTTTTGGGTCCAGGAGGGGCGTGTGGATACGGGAATCTGTACAGCCAAGGTTACGGAACCAATACTGCTGCACTTAGCACTGCTCTGTTCAACAACGGGCTCAGCTGCGGAGCCTGCTATGAAATGAAATGTAACGACGATCCCCAGTGGTGTTTGCCTGGGACTGTCACAATCACAGCTACCAACTTCTGCCCTCCGAACAACGCTCTCCCCAACGACAACGGTGGATGGTGCAATCCACCGCTGCAGCACTTTGACATGGCCGAGCCGGCCTTTGAAAAGATAGCCAAGTACAAGAGTGGAATTGTTCCCATCCTTTACAGAAGGTATTTATTCGTATACATCCTCTTGTTTAGTTTTTCTGTTTTTAATTTGAATGCTTTGCTTTGTAGGTATATAAAACTAAGTTCTCAAATGTAGATTTTTTTTTCTCTCTCCTGTGTAGGAGTTTAGAAGCACAAATTCTATATGGTTATGGTTATTGATTTTTAAGAGGCTTAAATGCAGGGTTCCCTGCTTGAAGAAGGGAGGAATTCGCTTCACCATCAACGGTCACTCATACTTCAATCTCGTCCTCATCTCGAACGTTGGAGGAGCTGGAGATGTTCACGCGGTTTGGATAAAAGGGTCAAAGACTGGTTGGCAGGCCATGTCACGCAACTGGGGACAGAACTGGCAAAGCAATTCGTACTTGAACGGGCAGAGCCTCTCCTTCAAGGTCACCACAGGCGATGGAAGAACAATCTTTTCATATAACGCCGCTCCTTCTAACTGGCAATTCGGGCAGACATTCCAGGGAAGCCAACTCTAAGGAATGTACTGTACACACCTTCTTCCCATTGTTAGCATTGTTATGTGATTATTGAATTGTACTGTCTATCTCGATTGACAGAGATCATTGTTGATGAGTCTGCTACTGTATTACCATAATCCTTGGAGGAATTATCATGTCTATTGCTTGTAATAAATTTTGATGTATTCGTTGTCAAAATGTTTCTGTATGGCTTTTGAAACCATGCCGAGTACGTACCGGCTGTTAGATGTCTACTTTAATTCCAAGACTTCTGGGTTATTGCGTTCACCTATGTTCCAGTAAAATAATGTGCAGCGTTTCTAGCAGTGCCATAATCTTCTTCAAGAAACGTTGTTAATTCCGTAGTCGGGCAATGTTACATTCGAAATTGATAGATCCAATAAAAATAACGACTACTTCGCTCAAGCTAAATGCTCGAGAACCGTTGTGGCAAACATGGTTGCGCAGTGGTGATCATGTTCAGTATTGCTGTTCAACTTTAAAGACATGAAAAAAATCATCGGTTTGACTGCTAGTGGTGGGTGGGTGGAGAACGGTTATTCATAGTATTCGTTTTTGCAATAGCGATGATTAAACTTTTTTATATTTTCGTTGTGTTTATATTTATGTTGTATGCGTTTTTATTTTAGAATTTGGGTGGATTATAGTTTATGTTTTTTTAGTTTTACAAATAAGTATCCAGATTGATTCTATACAAGATGCCACAATATTAATTTAAATAAAATTTATTTCAAATTACACATAAAAATATATTAAAATAAAAAAATATTATATATAAATATTTAATAATTAAAAGATATTTTAATAGATTTAAATTATTTTATAATCTATTTTTGAATTTTAATTTATATAATTATTTCATTCAAGATAGATGTAAACTAATACATAAATACAGTTTTAAGATATTGAAAAGCAGAAGATAATATAAATTATAAAGATTTTGAAGGTGAGAAAAATGCTAATCTTCTAGATAGGAGCAAAAGAAGACAAGAATTAACATGGCTACGTGGTAGGTAGCGATACCTGCTGCATAGCTTTAAATAAAAAGTCACGGAAGGAGCCGAATGAAGGAATTCATTGTTTAGAGGTTTTCAAGGTTTTTGGTCCGTTTGTCCATTGATATTCTCTTTACTCAATTTTCTTAATCTAACCTTTGCTTTCTATGGGTATCTAATTCACATAACTCAAATGTTCAATAGTTTTAGAATAATGATAAAACAATAATAAAGTTTAATGAGAGTATTTAAGTGGGTTTAATGGTTAAGAACATGTATCACAGATTTATATTAAAATATTGCGAAGTACATAACTAGTACAACCACTTAATTTTAATCTGTAGCCCAATAAATAATAAGACATAAAGGAGATCAATTTTCTAAATATTTTTCAAAACCCAAAGCAAATCCAAACTAATAAACAAAAAAATTGGATTTATATACTTTGCATACTATTATTATATAAATATTGTTTAAATCCAATTCTAATTAAGTATTATGCAATTAAATTTACATATTATTATTATATAAATTTTGTTTAAATCCAATTTTAATTAATTTTTACTTAATTATTATCCTATTAAATTTGATCAATCTATCACTTAACTATTAGCTATCATTTAGTTATATATATTTTTTATTTATTTAGTTTGAATAAACTTGGATAGTACACTTGTCCCATCCTCCTACAATCTAGATGGTAGTCCACTCCAAATTAAATTTTTTTTTATATAATTTAATTAAAATAAATTCTAATATATAATTTAACTAAAATAAATTTTATTTATAAAATCAATACATGAATAAAATAAATAATAGTTAATTCTTTACTAAAAAAACTATACATAATTTAATTAAAATGAATTCTACTATATAATTTAATATAAAATAGGTTCTAAGTTTAACTCATAGTGCTCATTTCCCTGTATTTTCATTAAAATATGTACAAATAGTTTAGCATAAATTCATAATCTTTTCCTTATAATCACAAAATGTGTACATATAAAATAACTTAACTATATACTAGTAACAACCACATTAATAATATTAATGTGTTGAGAAAAACAATAATATGAAAAATATTCAGGACACATATCTCCAAAATATTAATAGAATAATATTGTTTAATACTTTTAATAAAATATATATTTTAATTTTTTAATTAATAATATTGTTTAATTAAACAATATTATTATTTTATAATAATTAATTAAACAAAATAATTAAAATATTTATTTTAATTGATATTATTGTTATTTATTTAATAATAATAATAAATTAATTAATTAGTTATTAGTTAATTAATATTAATAGAATAATATTGTTTAATAATTTTAATGAAATACACATTTTAATTGGTTGATTAATAATATTGTTTAAGTAAAAAGTATTACTAATTAAACAATTTTATTATTTTAGAATAATTAACTAAACAGAATAATTATAAAATAGTTTAATTGATAATATTTTTATTTAATTAATTAATTGTTTGATTAATTAATTATTTAATTCATAATTAATATTTTTGTTTAGTTAATAATAATATTAATTAATATATTATATTATAATTTAGTTAAACAATGATGATATATATCAATATTAAAAACTAAAGTATTAAATATATTCAAACTATTGAAAATTTAATTATTTATAAAATAATTAAAATATGGTATTTAATTAAAATTATATAATAATAATAATAATAATAATAATAAATTTTTTAATTCAAATTTTTTATATTTAATTAATATTTTAGTATACTATACAAATTATTATATTAATTTTACATAAATATATTAAAAAATAGTATAATTTCATTAAAAATTATTATTATTTAATTATGATATTATAGTTATATATTAGTACGAAAGTAATTATCCACTATTATAGTAATATGGTATAATTAAAATATTATAATATGTATTGATAAAATATTAATATTTAATTAATAATATTAATATTTTATTATATTTTTTAATATTATAAAAACAAAAATAATAAATAATACTTTTTAATTTAAAATAAAATTATTTGGCTATAATATTATATTACAGTATAAATTATATAGATGAAAATATTATTAACATTATATTGAGCAATGTTATAATGTGACATAACTCTTCATGAACGTCGAATGCCAAATTATTAATGTGTCATAACTTGGGGATTGGTGATATATATCATTTTCTAATCCTTGATGAATGTCAGAATGAGACATAACTCTTTGCCATATTAGACATATAACCCTTTATCAATGTTGCAATGCGACAATACTCTCGATGAATACCGCAATGCAACATAACACTTGATATACATCACAATGTGACATAGCACTCGATGAATGTCGAATGCCACATTATTAATGTCTCACATATTAGGAATTGTTGGTGTATAAAAAATACCATGGAGTGAATGTTAGAATCCAACATAATGCGATAAAACGATATTGTGTCTAAATGTGACATATTGTTTGATGAATGTCACAATATGATATTAAGGAACATAACCATAATGAAACATGACCATGGAGGAATGTTGCAATCCAACAAAGGCCTTGATGAATGTTGTAATCCAACATAGCCTTTGTTGAATGTTGCAATGCGAGAAAACAATTAAGGAATGTACCATGGAGGAATGTCGCAATCCAACATAAGCCTTGATGAATGCCATAATGCGACAAAACCATTAAGGAATGTACCAAGATGATTGACATATTCCAACATAAGCCTCGATGAATGTCACAATGTGACAAAATCATATTGTGCTGAAATGTGACGTACTATTTGATTAATATCATAATGTCATATTAGACATATAACCCTTGATTAATGTCGCAATGTGACACAACCCTTGATTAACACTGCAATGCAACATAACACTTGATATGCATCACAATGTGACATAGCCCTTGATGAATGTCGAATGTCACATTATTAATGTGTCACATATTATGAATTCTTGGTGTATAAAAATAACATGGAGTGAATGTCAAAATCGAACATAAGCCTTGATGAACGTCATAATGTAACATGACCATGGAGGAATGTCCCGATCCAACACAAGCCTTGATTTAAATGTCGTAATACAACATAGCCCTTGATGAATGTTGCAATGCAACAAAACCATTAAGGAATGTACCATAGAGGAATGTTGCAATCTAACATAATCTAGGGGGTCAGTGCAAGCTAATGAGGGTCACTTTTGGCGTGTTAGATGCAATAGAAATCTGAAAAATCGGGCATCTCTCAACTTACTTGGAGTTTTTGAGATACTTACACAAAATATCTTGCATTGATTAAAAAACATGAAATGTAGGAAATTGAATCACGTTTCCAAATATATAACTTTTATGTATTGAAAATTTGCATAGCTTTGTCAAGTTTCATTTTTCCTAACAGGTACTTTTTATTTTTCAAGCAAATGATAAGGTATATGTTTTTGTGGGTGCAGCCTTTGAAGGCCTAAATGATGAAATCAAGCTACAAAAATGGGCATGCATGTAGAGAACATATAGAACTAGTGTTTCATTATTTTTCTAAAATTAAATTAGTAATTTTATAATTTTTTTATAATTGTCTAAGTGATCAAACCTCGAAAATAGTACATCTTTTGTGGGTGCAGCCTTTGAAGGTCTTAATGCAAAAATCATGAAATAATGTTTTGATAGAACGTGGAGGTTAGTGTCTACTTATGCACCATACAATTGTTTTTTGAAATAATCAGGAAATGAAAAAGTTATGGAAGAAACACTAACAGTGTGTTTCACGAGTTAAGGAGGTAGGACACAAAAGAAATTGAAAGAAAATAGGAAAAATTAATATTTTTAAATAAAAGTTACATATTTGGAATTTGTAGAAAAAATGCTATGTGTGTTTAAGATTTCGTAAAAAATGACTATGTGTAGCATACTGTAACGAGTGGCTAAGCAAAGGCTTCTCCAGAAACTGGAAGAAATATACCCAATTAGCTTTGGTTTATCATTACCATAGCACAGGTTTGGTATTACTGAAGTAGAATCCAAAGCATACACATAGGATTATGGTTGACATGCGAGCAAGTGAGTTGGCTTGGTTTAGGCTCTAACAAACACGAGTGCGTTCTGTTTAAATTCAAAAAATATTGCGGCGCTTTTAGAATTTCATAACGCGAATGCGTTATCTAACTACATAACATGTGCGCTTTCT